>CM035838.1:468999258-469134258 GCA_020510985.1 Pholidichthys leucotaenia | reverse complement strand
GAGGACATACCCAAAACAGCGGTGATAACTCCATTTGGTCAGTTCGAGTTTTTGCGCATGCCATTCGGGCTTAAAGGGGTTGCACAGACGTTCCAACGCATGATGGATGCGGTGCTGCGCGATCTCCCTTTCGTGTTTGTCTATTTAGACGATATCTTGGTAGCCAGCGCGTCCGAAGACGAACACAAAAACCACCTCGCGGCAGTTTTCCGGAGGTTGGGAGAGCACGGGTTAATAATCAACCCAGCGAAGTGTCAGTTCGGGGTGACGCAGATCGATTTTTTAGGACACCGCGTCTCCCCCGAAGGAGCGGTTCCGCTACCTGACAAAGTGCGCATGGTAGCAGATTTCCCCCGGCCGCAGACGGTCAGAGCATTACAGGAGTTTTTAGGAATGGTGAATTTTTATAACCGTTTCCTCCCCCGTGCAGCGCAACTCATGCAACCGCTGTATGCCGCGCTCAAAAAACAGAAACCCGCGAATAAGATCGAGTGGTCCCCGGAGCGGGAGCGAGCGTTCTCAGAAGTCAAAGCGGCCCTGGCAAACGCTGCGTTGTTGGCACATCCAGACCCAACGGTCCGCATAGCGCTCACCACTGACGCGTCAGATGTGGCCATAGGGGCAGTCGTGGAGCAGCATGTAGCCGGGGCTTGGCAGCCACTCGCCTTTTTCAGCAGAACCTTGCGCGATAGTGAACGTAATTACAGCGCGTTTGACAGGGAGTTGCTGGCTCTCCATTTGGCCATTCGCCACTTCCAGTTCTGGCTAGAAGGGCGCTGTTTCACCGCGTTCGTTGACCACAAGCCACTAACATTCGCGATGGCCAAAGTTTCAGAACCGTGGTCGGGCCGGCAGCAGAGGCAGCTAGCCGCGATCTCAGAGTTTACTACCGATATTCAGCACGTGTCGGGTAAACTGAATGTAGTGGCAGACTGCCTCTCGCGTGCCGTGGCTGCCCCCGTCCGCGTGGGAATAGATTATACAGCCATGGCCCCGGAGCAGGTTAGTGACGCGGATGTGCGCGCGCTCCAGTCTGGACCAACAGGGTTAAGGCTGGAGAGCAGGGTACTGCAAGATGGTATGCCCCCTCTAATCTGTGATGTCTCCACAGGGAGACCGCGTCCCGTGGTATCGGCAGAGTGGCGCCGCCGCGTTTTTGACTCGATTCATTCTTTGGCACACCCGGGGGTGCACGCGTCGGTCAAAATGGTAGCAGAAAAATTTGTGTGGCCGGGCCTCCGCAAACAAGTTAAAGAGTGGACGGCAGCTTGCATGGCATGCCAACGAGCCAAGGTACACAGACACACGAGAGCTCCCTTGGAGCCATTTCACATCCCGGCTAAGAGGTTTGACCACGTTCATGTGGACCTCGTGAGTCCCCTCCCGCCATCACAGGGGAGCACGCACCTTCTGACAATGGTGGACAGCACCACGCGCTGGCCGGAGGTGGTTCCTTTAGCATCAACCACAGCCAAGGAGGTGGCGCGCGCGTTTGTAACAGTCAGACATTACGTCCGACGGAGGCCCTCAGTTTGTTTCCGAACTTTGGTCAACAATGGCCCGCAGCCTAGGCGTCACAATTCACCGTACAACCGCGTACAATCCACAGGCTAATGGGTTATGCGAACGTTTTCACAGGTCATTGAAAGCAGCTCTCAGTGCGTCACTGACAGATGCAAATTGGGTAGACAAGCTACCGTGGGTTTTATTGAGGTTACGTTCTGCGCCTAAAGAGGACTTAGAGGCTTCCCCAGCCGAACTCGTTTTTGCGCAGCCATTTCGGTTGCCCGGGGAGTTTCTCCCGTTTAATCCTGCGCCGGGCAGCTCCCCATCTCAGCTGTTGCAGCGTAGCATCGACACAGGCACGCTGCCGGGCCCTGCCCACCACAGTTTTCCACACGTTTTTGTACCTAAAACTTTGAAAAACGCGGAGTTTGTTTTTGTCAGACACGATGCACATCACCCCCCATTGTGACCGCCTTATGATGGACCGTTCAGAGTGCTGGAAACAGGGGACAAGCATTTTTTGCTAGATTTGGGGGGTAGGAGGGAAAAGGTTGGCTTAAACAGACTCAAACCCGCTTTTGTGGTGGCGGACGAGCAAGTGCTGTTGGCGAGGGCCCCTCGGCGTGGAAGACCCCCACGAGGACCTTCCCAGAGTAAAGTTTCCCCAGATCACCCGCAGGGACTGACAAAAGGTTTTCACCCCCAGACAGCAGCTCCCCAGCATGACAGCGCCGCTGAGGTGGCGAATCCTGGTTACAGCAGATACGGGAGAAGACTGAAGCCCAAGCAGCATGGGGATTGATATGTAATGATTCTATCACAGCATGCAGACTGTTGTTCTTTTGTTCGATCTAAAATGTTTGGGGGTGGTGGTGTAGCCACACATGTGACTTACTTAATGCCTTGCATAATGCCTCACATCTTAGATAAGAACAAAGTGCAGAGTTTCCTTGGAGATAACAGGAAGCTGTGAAAGCGTAATCTTTTATATGCAAGAGACTGCTTGGAGGATCCTTTGTGTGCCAAGAGACTGCTTGGAGGATCCTTTGTGGGCCAAAGACTGTGAGGGGGATGCCAAGGGATTAACCTCTTGCGCTCCGTTGTACAGCGGACGGGCAAGTCTCTGCATCCTAGAGCGCACGAGGGCACTCTCGTGCGCTCTAGGACGCATGATGGAGATTGTGATGTAGGTGGTGTATGGCGTCCAAGTGCGCACTGAAAATAAAAGCTGCAGACACAGCCGCGAACAGATTAGTTCATCTGATTGACCTGTCATTCGACTAAGAGCCTTGAATTGGGTTTCTGAAACCTTGAAGAACCAATGACTGAAAACCTAGCAAGAAGGACCCGCCTCCCAACGCTGTGAATGCAGTGAGCCAATTGAAGCAGAGAAGTTCGCGAGCTGTTTTTTTAAGGCTGGGTGAAGACTGACTGCTGCAGCGGATCAAAAAAGGACCCACAGGAAGAACCCCACAGACCCAGCAGCACGGAGACCATCCACAAATGCAACCTGTGTGACAGGGAGTGCCATTCGCGCATCGGCATGTTCGGCCACAGGCGGTGCTTATTTTGTTTTGGTTCCAGCAGAGTAGATGTTATGATTTCTTCCATGGTCATAGACCGACGGAGGCTGACGACGAAGGCTGAGTGACACACACGCCTTCGCCAGTCTTTTTTTAATTACTACTGTTATTTGTTTTGAAAAATCGTTCACCAAAAACCGCAATCATGGAAGCACAAAACCGCAATAATGGAATTATGTTTTGATCGGGTCGCGAGACCAGAACCACGAGCAGACCAGCGTCGCATTCGTCTGACAGTGAGGAAGAGAAGTTCACCAGGACACTGCTGTGAAGAGGTAAGGTGTTATAAGCTAAATTATTATTTATCCCTGAAAATTGTCATCCAAAATGACTTTTGACCGATCGGTAAATTACAACTGTGCGGCGCACAAAGTCTGAAGTTCGTGCGCCGCGGTACAAGGGGTTGTTCGCCGCGTCCAGACCGTGAACGCCGCCCCCCCGCTATTCTTCTGTAGCGAGGGGGGGGGAGCCGCGGTGACTGCGCTGCTGTCCCACATTGCCATATGAGGCTAATCCGTTGTGTAGCGATGGCCGATGTCCATCCTCTGTAGCGAGGGGGGGGGACAACCCCCCCCCCCCACACACACACAGACAGCCCTGAGTGTGACCTTTCATTAGAGCCCAAAATGAAGCTTCTACATTGAAGCATTCAAAAGTTACAGACGTTTTTCCAAACTGTGCCATTTGGCACAATTTGGCACAGTTCCAAAACGCCTGGGAACTACCTGAGTAAAAAGCTGTGCAATATATTCATTTTTTGTGGTATTGTTACAAAATTTGGACCTCAGCTGGATAACACTTGGTTCTACATTTCTGTTGCATTTTCCAGCCCGGATCTGAAGCTGTGTGTTATTTGCAAGCATTTGTATCCAAAAAAACACCCAGGCCAAATTTATTTTCTTCAAGTTCACTGTTTAGATGACTGTAACTCAGTGGCCGGAGCACTTAGAGAGATTATGACTATTTTGCCAAAAAATTCAAAGTGTTTTCTTTTAAATGAGACCAACCCCATGAAGATGCTGCAAAGGGTTGAAGACCAGCTTTTGATTTAATTTGGGCATGTTAATTTTTGGCGTTTTTAGGGAAATTGACCGGAGTGCAAGGGGTTAAAGAGGAAATGCAAAGTTACCTTTGATGTGAATGCAATGTGACTTGTGAGCTGTGGGGAGACCTGGGTATATAAGGGACGAGTTTTTTCTGAGATGTCCTCTTTCTACTATGCTCATGTTGGAGATGTGTAATAAACTGCCTTGAGACAAACCTGCCTCGTCAATTACACACTCCACAATATATATATACAGTATATATATATATATATATATATATATATATATATATATATACTGTATATATATATATATATAAAAACCCTGGCTATCTCATGCCCCATCAGCGAGTACAGAGCCGAATGGAGTTGACAAAGCAAGCCCAAATAAGCAACTACATGTTAAAAAACAAGCCCAAAAACCCGCAACCCGCCACTGATGAGATTTGCAAGCGATTTTAAGAGAAAAAACAAGCCCAAAGTCGCTTATAATAAGCGGACTTGGCAACTATGCCTCAAAGGGAGCAGCTGGAACAAGAAGATGATGATGATGAAGAATGTATGATGTGTGTGGGGAGACTTGAATAACGAAACCGAATTGCCTTTCATTCCAGTTTATTCAAGTAATCATTCCACTGTCTGCTCTCATTCCTGAGCAGTGAACAAAGAGGGTGAACACACCAAAGTTCTCCCTTTTAAACATTCTCACATCAACCCATTTCCCTGGGAATTCACACATCTATATCAAAATCCTTTTATTCACATCCGTTAACTTTCTATTTACATAACTCCCCCTTCTCTCCTCTTGAGCCTCAGCGGTCAGGAAGTCTTCTGTCCCCTGTTCTCCGCAGGGGGTCCAGTCTCTGTGGCTCCGCACCGCAGGGGGCTGCAGCTCTGTGGTTCTCCTTCATCGTGAGATTAAATCACATATGCAGTGTCCAACATATACATGTCTAACAACACAGCCATATAACCCCCCCCAAACGATGAAGAACAGACTAATTCCTAAAATTTAATAGCACCCTACTCATTACTGAATAATCAACACCAACATTCAGTCTGTGCGCCGCTTGGGCTTCAGCCGTCTGCCGAATCTGCTGTGAGAGGGCCCCGCCTTGCCTGCGGCGCCTTTCTGCTTCGGTTCTGTTGACTGAGGAAGAGAGTGATTATTTGTCCCTTGCGGGGGCCTGCCTCGTCGAGGCGCCACCGCGACCGGTACAGATTCGTCCTTCATGACAAAAGCAGGTTTTAGTCTGTCAATACTGACTGTCTCTTTTCTGTCTCCAAAATCTAGCACAAATTGCTTATCACCTGCCTCCAGCACTCGAAATGGCCCTTCGTAAGGCGGTTTGAGCGTTGCTTTTAGGGCGTCGCGCCTGACAAAAACGAAGTCGGCATTTTTCAAAGCCTTGGGGACGAAAACTCGTGGAAAAGCGTGATGAACCGGACCCGGGAGCGTGTCTGCTCCCGTGCCGACTAACAGTCCCAGAGCAGAGAGAGGTGGGGGCTCCGGGTGCTCTGGTAAAAACTCGCCCGGCAGCCTCAGAGTTTGTGCGAATACCAGCTCCGCTGGGGAGGCGTCTAAGTCCTCTTTAGGCGCAGAACGCAACCCTAATAAAACCCATGGCAGTTTATTTACCCAATCTGCATCCGTGAGCGACGCTCTGAGTGCTGCCTTCAAAGACCTATGAAAACGCTCGCATAAACCATTAGCCTGAGGATGGTAAGCCGTAGTGCGGTGAATTTTGGCTCCTAAGCCGTTGGCCATCGCTGACCACAGCTCAGAGATGAATTGCAGTCCTCTATCGGACGTAATGTCCGACGGAACCCCGAAGCGCGCCACCCAAGCCGTTAAAAAAACGCGAGCCACCTCCGCGGCCGTGGTCGTCGCAAGTGGGACCACTTCCGGCCAACGTGTGGTGCGGTCCACCATTGTCAAAAGATACGTGAACCCCTGTGATGCCGGTAGGGGGCCCACAAGGTCGACGTGCACATGGTCGAACCTTCTGGCCGGAATGCGGAATGGTTCTAACGGGGCTCTTGTGTGCCTGTGAATTTTGGCCCGTTGACAGGAAATGCAGGTTTTTGCCCATTCCTTCACGTGCTTGCACAGGCGCGGCCAAACAAACTTTTCCGCCACTAGTTTCACCGACGCGCGCACCCCCGGGTGCGCCAGTGAGTGGACCGAGTCAAAAACACGGCGGCGCCACGTGGCCGGAACCACCGGACGCGGGCGCCCCGTCGACATGTCGCAGATCAGGGGGGGCATACCGGTTTGTAAACACTTGCTCTCCAGCCTCAACCCTGTTGGTCCAGACTGGAGCGCGCGCACGTCTGCGTTCGCCCCCTGGTCCGCTGCCATGGCTGCGTAATCTATACCCACGTGCACCGGGGCTGCGCACGCCACCGTGCCGCTCTCCTGCGGCGCGGTCACGGTGGCCCGTTCTGCCTCTGCGCGTGTTGGGGTCGTGAACGCGCGTGAGAGACAATCTGCTACTACATTGAATTTGCCCGCGACGTGCCTAATGTCAGTGGTAAATTCCGAGATTGCGGCCAGCTGCCTCTGCTGCCTGCCGGACCACGGATCTGAAATTTTGGCCATGGCGTATGTGAGCGGCTTGTGGTCCACATAAGCGGTGAAGCACCGTCCTTCCAGCCAGAACTGGAAATGGCGAATAGCCAAATGCAGCGCCAACAGTTCTCTGTCAAACGCGCTGTATTTTCGTTCAGCCACGCTTAAAGATTTGCTAAAGAAAGCCAAAGGCTGCCAAACTCCGGCTACCTGTTGCTCAATAACGGCCCCCATGGCTAAATCTGAAGCGTCTGTCGTCAGCGCGATACGTGCTGCAGGGTCTGGGTGGGCCAGGAGCGCAGCGTCAGCCAAGGCTTTTTTAACCTCTGTGAATGCGCGCTCCCACTCCGGGGACCATTCGACCGCCTGGGTCGGTTTTTGTTTTTTGAGCGCGGCATATAACGGTTGCATGATTTGAGCTGCGTGGGGCAGGAATCGGTTATAAAAATTCACCATCCCCAAGAATTCCTGTAATGATTTGACCGTTTGTGGACGGGGAAAATCCGCTACCACGCGTACTTTCTCTGGTAACGGAACCGCTCCCTCCGGGGAGACGCGGTGACCCAAAAAATCGATCCGCTCGACGCCGAACTGGCACTTGGCTGGGTTAACTATTAAGCCGTGCTCTCCCAGCCTCCTAAAAACTGCTGTGAGGTGCGTTTCGTGTTCGTCCTCTGAAGTACTCGCGACCAAAATGTCGTCGAGGTACACAAACACGAAAGGGAGATCGCGTAACACGGCATCCATCATCCGCTGAAATGTTTGCGCTGCCCCTTTGAGACCAAACGGCATGCGTAAAAATTCGAAAAGTCCGAACGGGGTTATTACCGCTGTTTTAGGAATGTCCTCCGGTTGGACCGGGACTTGGTGATAGCCGCGAACTAGATCAATCTTTGAAAAAATGCGCGCCCCCGCCAGGTGCACCGAAAAATCCTGAATGTGCGGGATGGGATAACGATCGTGCGCCGTAGCGTTGTTTAGCCTGCGGTAATCCCCGCACGGTCTCCAGGAGCCATCGGCTTTCGGTACCATGTGCAGCGGCGAAGCCCACGGGCTCTTCGACCTACGAACGATGCCCAGCCTCTCCAGGCTGGCGAACTCCTCGCGCGCAATGGCGAGCTTAACTGCATCCAAGCGCCGAGCTTTTGCAAACACGGGAGGACCAGACGTGGGGATAAAGTGTTTCACCCCGTGCTTCGCGACCGTCGCTGAAAAAGTGGGCACAGTGAGCGCTGGAAATTGGGTGAGGAGTGTGTGAAACTTACCACCTGCTGTAGCGACGTGGGTCTGTACTGGTGGCGGGGACACTCGAGCTGAACAGGGGAGAGAGTAAAAAGAGATTGCATTTACCAGCCGTCTATTAGCAAGATCAACTAACAGATTGTGTGAACACAAAAAATCCGCGCCCAACATGTTGAAACTCACCGCCGCTATTACAAAAGTCCATTCATATGTGCGGCCATGTAAGCACAAAGGCAAGGTCCTTCTCCCGTAGGTGTTGATGTTCGAGCCATTTGCCGCTGTAGCTCCGCTACCGTGGGGTCCCGCCACCCGGTCCGCGTATGTTGGGGTGATGAAGCTCACTTGTGCTCCGGTGTCGATGAGGAACTCTCGTCCGGAGCGCGCATCCGTGATGTAGAGCAGCTTGTTGCGTTCTCCGAGGGTCGAAGCTGCTAGCGACCCCCGGTCTTGCCGTTTCCCGAACTCCTGAAGATGCAGGGCGGCACACACCTGCGTGCCTTCTCTGCGAACCTCCGATGGTAAAAGCAGAGATCTTCTCCTCCGCTGTGTCGTGTCCGCGCCTCTGCCGCCGGGCTATTGGCTCCACCTCGTCGCGGCCGTGCTGCCGCCGTCGTCGGCCAGTCTGGTTCTGCCGCCCCTGGCTCCCCGCTGTCTCGGGTCGCTGCTGTGGTTGCTTGCCCGCCGCAGGCGTCCAGGATCCCATCTGCCTCCTGGGCCAGCTCCCGGAACTCCTCCAGGGTGTGACACTTTTTGCCGGCCAGCATGCTTCTCGCATGCGCCGGGAGGTTGGAGAGGAAGATGAACTGAAAAATGAAATCATCGTTGTCCAACCCTCTCAGCTGTATCATCTCCTCCATCAGGGCGCTCGGCCTGTGTCCACCTTGGTCTAGCAAAGACAGGATCCTCCTCGCCCTCACTTCAGCCGAGGGGGTGAAAAACTTGATGAGGGTGGATTTCAGCTTGCCGTACCTGTCGGTCGCGGGTGGCTGCTCCACCAAGCTCTGCATGCACCGAGCTGTGCTGTTGTCCAGTTTAGCGATGACATGGTGGAACTTAGTGTCATCCACCGTTACTCCTGCGAGCGCGAATTGCGACTCTGCTTGCAGAAACCACGACCGTGGGTTATCCTGCCAGAAATCAGGCAGCTTAACGGCCACTGCGCTCGCCAGCTCTGAGCGCTGTGAGTCCGGGACCCTGAGAATTTCTTCGTTCATTCTCAACGTCGTCAGTCACCAATGTGGGGAGACTTGAATAACGAAACCGAATTGCCTTTCATTCCAGTTTATTCAAGTAATCATTCCACTGTCTGCTCTCATTCCTGAGCAGCGAACAAAGAGGGTGAACACACCAAAGTTCTCCCTTTTAAACATTCTCACATCAACCCATTTCCCTCATAGGGGAATTCACACATCTATATCAAAATCCTTTTATTCACATCCGTTAACTTTCTATTTACATAACTCCCCCTTCTCTCCTCTCGAGCCTCAGCGGTCAGGAAGTCTTCTGTCCCCTGTTCTCCGCAGGGGGTCCAGTCTCTGTGGCTCCGCACCGCAGGGGGCTGCAGCTCTGTGGTTCTCCTTCATCATGAGATTAAATCACATATGCAGTGTCCAACATATACATGTCTAACAACACAGCCATAATGTGAATTATTTTTCACATGGGTCAGGTAGGTTTAGGCAGCTTTTTCCCTTCATCCTTCAAAAACTGCATTTAGTATTTACTCAGGTTATCTTTGTCTGTGTGATGATCTGAAACATTTAAGCGTGACAAATATGCAAAAATAGGAAATCCGGCAGGGGAAAATACTTTTTCACAGCGCTGTATTTCACTCACAGCGCTGAGACATTTTTGGAAGCGCGCGCTGGGGCAGGTAGGTGGAGCTCGTGCGCAATTGGAGTCTCTTATCAACCAGAGAGAGAGAGAGAGAGAGAGAGAGAGAGAGAGAGAGAGAGAGAGAGAGAGAGAGGTTACTACAGGACAGTCCTGCTCCTCCGCCGTTCTGCTGGACAGCCACAGGCGGCAACAAGCCGCGCACACGCCGCCGTCTGGGACATTCGTCCTCGGCCTACCTCACATGGATATTCCACCGTGTGGACGGGTGGTTCACAGTGAGACGTGAACGCGCCGGAGCTGCGCGTCTCCCGGTGGACGTTTGGTCCGTAAACCGGAGCGACCTCAGCTGTACCGGGCGGACTGGAAGGATTTGCTGTTGGGGATCTGGCTGCAGGGATTAGAGGGTAGTCAGTCCATCAGGAAGCGACAGTTGCCGAATAACAGGACAGCAGGTGGACTTTAAGGACAGAAGACATGAGACGTGAGCTCGGTGCCGCTGCTAGAATGAATGACGGGGTTTCCTCCGGTCCTGCCGCCATCTGACTCTGAGGACAGCGGGCATGGGGGCGGACACTTGTAGCGTCTGATCTCTGGAAGAAAACTGCTGATTACCAGAGATCCCAGCAGCAGGGAAGGACAGCCAAGTTTGCCTGCAGCTGGCTGCTGTCCCTCCAAGGGTTTAAATGTCACTGCCTGCCCCCCCCCCCCCGTTATGAAGATGTGAACTCCTCCCTCCCTCCATCCTGTCCTCTTCACCCCATCACCTCCTCTCTGATCCAGACGCATCACGCTGCTTTACTGCCTGCTGGGGGATGTACGAGAGTGTGGATGTGGTGGGCCTGAGCCCCAGCAGCCCCAGCCCGGGCTCCTTCCTCAGCATGGACTACTACCACACACTTCCAGGGCTGGGGCCGGACAAGGTACTGCTGCCGGCTGGCGGGGGACTCCAGCGTCCCTTCGGAGGGTCCCTGCTGAGCGGCAGACCCTGGAGCGGCTCCAGCCACTGTAAGTCTCCTCAGACTAAAACAGCCACACCGCGTTATGAAGCGGCTGCCAGCCGGGCTGCACGGCAGCTGCTTCCTCCAGGTGCCCCACAACTGCTGCTCTGCTCTCTGTCTTTACCCACTGGGTCACTTGTTAGCGGGGGGGGGGGGGGGGGGGTGTTTACTCACAAGTTCAGCAAAAGGCACAAATGCAGAAATACAAATTAGGTACAAATTTGTAAGAATAAAAGTACAAAAATGTGATTAAAGATGCCAATTTGAAAAATTAAAAAAGTTGCAAATTATAATTTAATTAGGCCTACATAGAATAAAAATTTAGCCATCATCCACATGAATGTGCCAATTTACAAGAAAAATGTTGGAAATTTACAGGAGAAAATGTTTAGAAAAATGTCAAATTTACAAAAAAACAGTTGCAATGTTTTGATAAAGTTGTAAATTTATAAGAAAAATGATGCAAATTTGTGAGAAAAAAGTTGCAGTTTTACAAGAAAAAAAGTTTGAAATTTATGCGGAAAAAAGTTGCAACTTTTTAAGAACAAATTTGGAACTCTATGAGAAAAAACTTGTGAATTTATGAGAAAAGAGATGCAAAGATGAGATTTTTTTTATTCTTAATAGTTTAGAACTGGTGCGCTGGTGCTATTCAGCTCTATAATGGGATCCAGCAGGCTTCTGGTGATCTGGGCAGGGACAGTTCTCCCTTTGCTCCAGATTGGCTTGAAGCTGATTTACACCTATGAAGGGGGTGGGGGGAGGCAGGTGGTAGTAGGGGGATGATATCGGCTCATGTTGCTAACAGGAGATGTCACCCCCTCATCCTCCTCATCATCACCTGCTGCCTTTACCCAGGACTTCACTCCATTAACAGGCCTTTCCTCAGAAACTTGCAACTTTTTCCAAAATTTCCAAAAATGTTCTGGTTTTCTAATAAAATGTCATTTTTCTTTGAAAATTTGTTACTCTTTCAGGTAAAATTGCAGCCTGTTATTTTCTGTTAGTTTTTCTTGCATCTTGCAAGACTGTTTTGATCATAAGATTGCAACCCCCCCGCCCCCAAATTTGTCATGTTTCTGGCATAATTTCTTTATTTTTCTAAAATATTTCTTCTATTCTCCCTTAGAAGTTTGTTACCATTTTCAGGTGATTTTGCAGCACTTTTCACCTGCTAAATTTGTTACATTATTTTAAAAAATGCAACTTTTCCACTAAATTTGTAGGGTTTTTCCCCAAGAGATTTTGTATTTCTTGGAAGCTTTTTCCTCATATTTTCCATGTTTTTTTCTAAATTTGTGATAAAATTTGGCATAAATTTTCAGCTTTTCTCATAAATTTGTTATTTTTCTAGTAAGTTAATATTTTTTTCCTCACCAATCTGTGCCCTCTTTTCATTTAAAGTTTTAATTTTTTTTTGTCAAGGCCTTGAGGAGCCACAGGTTGCAGACCCATGACATAGGGCAAAGGGGCCTGTGCGCGAGCATCGGTGTCAGTCCAGTTGTATCTGTGTATGTGGCTGTTGTTTGCACAGATTGAAGTGTGCCAGTTTATTTCATTTTTTGCTTTTTATACTTGTTTAGCCTCAGCACTGTTTTTTTCCATTGTAATAAAGGTAAGTTGAAAATACCAGATTAATGCCAGATACTGTAAGTTAATACATTTGAAAATATATAAGAAAAACACAAAATTATGTGAAGAAATTGAAAATTTGTGAGAAAATGTAGTGAATTTGTAAAAAACTATGGAAATCAGTGACCTGTTTAAGACAGCAGTGCTTCCCTTCATGCTGTGAGGTCTGCTGTCAACGCCAGGATCCCAAATGGTCACACACAACCTTATAGTGACTCCATTATTGGCACATGACTGTAACTCTGTGTGTGTGTGTGTGTGTGTGTGTGTGTGTGTGTGTGTGTGTGTGTGTGTGTGTTGCTGTAACTGCGACATGCTATTGGCACAAATGAGTTAAAGCCGCAAAGAGGGAGAGTGCAAAGAGGACTCAGAGATAGCAGCACTAATAAATAATAAAATAGGGGAGAAAAAACAGTATATACACGGTACAATAGTAAAATAGTATTTACAGTACTTCCATCCATCCATCCGTCTTCTTCCACTTGTAAGCACACAATCTCCTCTGTGTGTTCAGCGTGTCCCACATGGAGTGGGACTTGGACTCCAGCAGAGATGACAGCTTAGCCACCATCCTCCTCTCTCCTACCTCCTCCAGTGGGTCGAGGCGTCGCCCCAGAACAGAGCTAGCTTTTTTGATCAGTCTGTTCAGTCTCTTCCTGTTGGCAGCTGTGATGCTGCTGCCCCAGCAGACCACTCCATACAGGATAGTGATGTCACCAAGGAGTCATAGAAGGCCCTCAGGAGTGGCCCCTGCACTCCAAAAGACCTCAGTCTCCTCAGGAGGAACAGCCTGTGCTGCCCCTTCTTGTAGAGTGTGTTGGTGTTGTGTGACCAGTCCAGTTTATTGCTCAGGTGAACACCCAGGTACTTGTAAGATGTCACCGTCTCAATGTCTGTTCCCTGGATGTTTACCAGTGTTGTGGGGGAGTGTCTACACTTACACGAGTCCATCACCAGTTCCTTGGTTTTCCCCACATTGATTTGAAGGCAGTTCCACAGGCACCAGTCCAAAAAGTCCTGGATCAGTCCTCTGTGCTCTGAGTCTTCCCCATCAGAGATGAGGCCAACGATTGCAGAGTCATCAGAGAACTTCTGTAGATGGCAGTGTGGTGTGTTAAGGCCCTGTCACACCTTGATGATTTAGGCAATGTATGCCGATGCATCAGAATTTCTCTAAAATGCTGTCATACATTGTGTATCCATAACAAGTTGGATGTATACATAACATATTAGTACCTTATATAGAACATTTCCATAACTTATAGACAGTGTTGGGAGTAACACGTTACAAAGTAACACCAGTACTTTTGCAGTAACATGCTGTGTAACAAAATTACAGTTTAAAATTTCAGTAATACGTTACAGTTACTGAAATTTGATCAGATGCATTACTTGTTACTCGTTTTATTAATATGGGTGGATATTTTTAGTGCAAATAAATACAAACTGACCCTACGTAGCTGACACAGCCGTCAGTCAATGTAACCTGTTGCAAAGAGCCTCTTCACTGCTGCAGCCAGCAGCAATAAATGGAGCTTGCTCTTGCTGGAAAAAGATGAAGCTACTTTGTTTTTGTGGAAATAGACATATTATTTTTCCTTTGTCACGTTAAGGACAAACACATATTGGTGTGTTGCAAACTAAAGTATTGGTTGAGACTTAAGTGCCTGAAAACAGCAACAAGCTCCGACAAAGTTAGTGTTAAGTAACGGCTAGCTGTGCTGAAAACACTGTTAGTGGATCTACATTATCTGAACAGCCATGGCTGGATTTCAAGCACAGGTATGCATCTGGACAGTTTGTGACCCAGCAAGAATTAAACCAACTGACTGCCAGGTACGTCGTTACAGACTGAAGACGTGATAACAGTAACTTTCCATCAGACAGCTGAGACTGTGATCCACTGAAGCTAAAACACATTTACGGTACCTGCTACCTGGATAAAGATTATTCAAAAATGGATTTGATCTCCAAAAGGAATTTGAGAGACTGTCAGATCATATCTCTGTCACAGCAGACATTTGGACTGTGGATAACGGACATTTTCTTTGGATCATGGTACATTGGATTAAATCTAGAAGGTAAAATAAACATGGACAGCTTTATGCAGTGTTGCCAACTCACTCTTTTGCAGTGATTCTCTCTTTTTCCCTCTCCCTCACTCCACAAATCCTATTTCTCACTCCAAAATGAGGAAATTACTGGCAATTTTGTGTTGATTTTCTTCATATTTTTCCCACAATCAGAGCTCTCAAGGCAGGATAAAGCAGACTGAACATGTTCTAAAAGCTCTGTCTGAAACAGTCTTTTCAGCCTGACATTGATAAGCCCCTAATGTAATCCATTAATAAAATTATCTTGCTATGTGTGCAAGATGATTTAAGTATGCATTTAAAAGTAATGTGAAAGTTACTTTTCCAAGTAACTAGTTACTTTAATCATGCAGTAATTGGTAAAGTAACTGTTATTTTTGAAAAGAAGTAACTAGTAACTGTAATTAGTTACTATTTTTTAGTAACTTTCCCAACGCTGCTTATAGATATCTTATACCAATGAATGCTTAGCATGTTGCTGATGTTCACAACTTATGAGCAGCAGTAGTCTAATTTATGCATAACTTATGCATAGTTTATCCTAATTTATGCATAGCACGGTCTACAAGTCTAAGGCTACATCATCTCGGTTCAAGATGATTCCTCCAAACACCATCGCACGGCAGGAGGGTGACTGGCCTGGCAGATCTGCCAAATCTGTCAGGTTGGTCACGCCTACGGAAAGGATAAAACAGCTGATGTGGCACATCACAAACGTCAGATGACAGTCAAAACATGTCAAGGTATGAAACATCTCTTTATTTTGTCTGAATAGAAAAACAAGACCTGTTTGACAGGTCCGAGTCCATGGTCCTCAGCCGGAAAAAGGTGGATTGTCCTCTCCGGGTTGGGGACAGGCTCCTGCCCTAAGTGGAGGAGTTTAAGTATCTTGGGGTCTTGTTCACGAGTGAGGGGAAAATGGAGCGAGAGATCGACAGACGGATTGGAGCAGCATCTGCAGTGATGCGGACGTTGTACCGGTCTGTTGTGGTGAAGAGGGAGCTTAGTTCTAAGGCAAAGCTGTCGATTTACCAGTCAATCTACATTCCTACTCTCACCTATGGTCACGAGCTTTGGGTAATGACCGAAAGAACGAGATCGCGGATACAAGCGGCTGAAATGAGCTTTCTCCGTAGGATTGCTGGACTCACCCTCAGAGATAGGGTGAGGAGCTCAGTCATCCGGGAGAGGCTCAGAGTAGAACCGCTGCTTCTCCACATTGAAAGGAGTCAGTTGAGGTGGTATGGGCATCTGATTAGGATGCCTCCTGGACGCCTCCCACTTGAGGTGTTTCAGGTACGTCCCACTGGGAGGAGACCCCGGGGCAGACCCAGGACTCGGTGGAGAGACTATGTCTCCCAGCTGGTCTGGGAACGCCTTGGTATCCCCTCTGACTCTGAAGAGCTGGAGCAGGTGGCTGGGGAGAGGGAAGTCTGGGCTTCTCTGCTTGAACTGCTGCCTCCGCGACCCGGACCTCCGGAAAAGCGGTAGAAGATGGATGGATGGATGTTTGACATGGACATCTGCTCACCATAAAGTCTTGACGGTTTCCTTCTGTGAACCAACGCTGCTAATACATTTATATGGTATGTTAGTTTTGGGTATGCTAGACATTATCTCAATGTATTTCGACTTATGAGTAACTTACAAGTAACGTGTGTGAACGATTGCCTAACTTGCATGTGTAATGTGAGGGCCACTGGTCTGTAGCTGTTCAGGTCCTTGGGGTGCGGCGTCTTCACCACGGGTACCACGCAGGATGTTTTCCACAGCTGTGGTACCCTCCCCAGCTTCAGGCTCAAGCTGAAGATGTGGTCAATAATCCCACACAGCTGGTCTGCACAGGACTTGAGGAGCCTCGAGCTGATACCGTCTGGACCTGCAGCCTTCCTTACTTTTATCTTAAGCTCAGTTCTCACCTGAGTTTTAGGCTGCATTTAGACCAAGATAGTCCAGGGGTCTCAGTTCGACTGGGCGGGGAATGGCGAGAATTTTCACACCTTCATTTGGTTTGGTTTGCATTCACACAGCACTTTACTCTTTACTCAACTTTACTCAAGTGGGCCAAACTTCATTGACAATGTCATGCAGTTACAACAGTTGCTCGTTTGTGACACTGTAGCTGAAGCCACCACTGACCAGGAAGAAAAAATCTCGGCAAAGAAGAGAAATCCGTCTCATCAATTGACCAGGACCGAAAACAGAAATCCATTCCCTTCAGCTGGGTTGTTTGTCTGCCACAAACAAATAAAAATAAAAAACTCTGCTGTCCATATAAACCCCCATGTCACCATCTGTTCTCCTGCTCTGGAATATTTATTCATCAACTGCAAGCCATTTTATTCCCCGCATGAGTTTGCCTCATTCATTCTGGCCGCTGTCTACATCCCGCCCGACGTGGACGTGTGCGAGGCTCAGCGCACGCTCGCGGATCACATTCGGCAAGCGGAGCGGACTTTGCCGGACTCTCTGGTTATTGTGGTTGGCGACTTTAAACCAGAGCAACCTGAGCCACGAACTCCCCCGGTACAAACAGTTTATTAAATGCCCTACCAGAGGAGAGAACACGTTGGATCACTGTTACACTACAGTTAAGGACGCGTATCGCACTGTTCCCCGCGGTGCGCTCGGACTATCTAATCACGTGATGGTCAACCTGATCCCCACACACAGACAGAGACTGAAGCTCACAAAACCTGTTGTGAGCACTATGAGGAAATGGACCAGTGAAGCTGTGGAGGAGCTGTGCACGTGCTTGGAAACAACTGACTGGGACATGTTTAAAGGAGCCACACATGATCTGCATGAGTACATGGACACTGTGACCTCATATATCCACTTTTGTGTGGAGTGCATTCTTCCATCGCGCACCAGGGTGAGGTACTCTAATGACAAACCCTGGTTCACAGCTAAGCTCAGACAGATCAGGAAGGAGAAGGAAGCGGCGTTGAAAAGTGGAGACAGGGACTGCTACAAGGAGGCCAAATACCGGTTTAGCAGAGAGCTGAGGAGAGCTAAATCTGTGTATTCTGAGAGACTCCAGCAACAGTTCACTGCTAACGACTCTGCTTCTGTGTGGAGAGGACTGAGGCAAATCACCAACTATCGGCCTCAGGCTTCTAAGGGACAGGATGATAAAGCCCTTTGTCAAAGACTGTCCCAACACTATGCCCGTTTTGACACCTCGTCAGCTGTGTCCAACTCCCCCTCCCCCACCGTCACTGCCTCCATGGTCCCCACTTCATCAAAGGCGCCCCCCCCCCCCGCCCTTGCCATCAGTGAGCAGGACGTGCACAGACAGTTCTCCAGAGTGAACCCGCGCAAGGCCCCCAGTCCGGACGGCGTGTCTCCCTCCACCCTGAGACACTGTGCGGAGGAGCTGACTCCCGTCTTCACAGACATTTTTAACACCTCCCTGAAGTCATGCCATGTGCCGGCCTGCCTCAAAACCTCTACCATCATCCTTGTCCCCAAGAAGCCACAGATCACTGGACTTAATGACTACAGACCTTTAGCGCTCACCTCTGTAGTCATGAAGTCCTTTGAGCGCCTGGTCCTGCCTCACCTCAAGACCATCACCACTCCCCTCCTGGACCCGCTGCAGTTCGCCTACAGAGCCAACAGGTCTGTGGACGACGCAGTCAACCTGGCCCTCCACTCCATCCTGCAGCACCTGGACTCCCTGGGAACCTACGTCAGGATCCTGTTTGTGGACTTCAGCTCTGCATTCAATACCATCCGCCCTGCTCTGCTCCAGGACAAGCTGTCCCTGCTCAACGTGCCTGACTCCCTCTGCAGGTGGATCACCGACTTCCTGACGAACCGGAGACAGCATGTGCGGCTGGGAAAGACTGTCTTGGACTCTGTAAGCATCAGCACCGGATCACCCCAGGGCTGTGTACTTTCCCCCCTGCTCTTCTCCCTGTACACCAACTCCTGCACCTCCAGCCACCAGTCTGTCAAGCTGATCAAGTTTGCGGACGACACCACCCTCATCGGGCTCATCTCCAACGGCGACGAGTCCGTCTACAGGAGAGAGGTGGCCCGGCTGGCGTCCTGGTGCAGCCACAACAACCTGCAGCTGAACGCTCTGAAGACAGTGGAGATGATCGTGGACTTCAGAACAGTCACAGCCCCTCTGCCCCCCCTTACCCTCACAGACTCTCCCATCACCACTGCGGACTCCTTCCGCTTCCTGGGCACCACCATCACCCGGGACCTCAAGTGGGAGCTGACCATCAGCTCCCTCATCAAAAAGGCCTAGCAGAGGATGTTCTTCCTGCAGCAGCTGAGGAAGCTCAAGCTGCCCACCAAGATGTTGGTGCAGTTCTACATGACCATCATCGAGTCCATCCTCACCACCTCCATCACCGTGTGGTACGCAGGAGCCACCGCCAGGGACAGACTAAGACTGCAGCGCGTTGTGCGTGCTGCTGAGAAGGTGATCGGCTGCAAGCTCCCATCCCTCCAGGACCCGGAGGCGTGCAGGTCGGATCATAGCCGACCCTTCACACCCTGAACACGCACTGTTTGCCCCCCTCCCCTCAGGCAGAAGACTTTGGTCCATTCAGACTAAAACCTCCCGCTACATGAACAGCTTCTTCCCCTCTGCCATCAGACTGCTGAACACTAAGTGACTTATTAGACTCTTGTGCACTACGTACAACAGCTCAACCGGACTCATGACAATTATCACTGTTTTCTTTTTGCACTACCGACTGCACTATGTGGAACTCCACAATATCTGCTGCTTGTTAATATATTTAAAAATTGCATAGATTAGTATTACTTATTCATATTCTACCTTTTATTGCATGCATAGTTTTTTTTTATCTTTAGTGTTACTCCATGTTTAATGTTGCAGCATTGCATCGAGACAAATTCCTAGTTTGTGTACTACATGAACAATGGCAATAAATCTCATTCTGATTCTGATTCTGATGTCGCTAAAAGTTTTAAAAAACCTCGGTATTCTTGTATGTAGCCACAAGCAGCGGAGAAATCTGGTCCTCAGACCAAATATCTATCAGAGCCTGCATCTCCTCACTACTCCAAGTCTGTCCATGAGACATTTTTTCACTTTTCTCCTGGGCTTTCTCTGGTTAAAGGATTTTCGCGTGGTTGTCTTTGTTATTTTTATACCGAAATGCCGGTAAACGCCTCTTCCTCTTCTCATTACATGTTTCTATGGTTACACAAATGCCGAGGGGCACTTCCGCCCTTTGGTCCGCTTGGATTTGGATTCACATGGCTTGCAAAGCGTACCAGACTTCGTTTGCAAGTGAACCGAGATCCCCGTTTTTAAGGGGTCCAGACTTCTCTTGTTTGGTGCACACCAGAGTTCCAACGCACTTTCAGATGGCACCAAATGAGTCGAATTATCCTCGGATAGTCCTTTGGTCCGGACCAAACAGTGGCCGTCTGAATGCGCCCTTAGTGAAGGACAGACTGGGGCAGGGGGGTTGCGTGCTGGGGTGGTAGTTGTTGGGCATGTGAAGGGAAAAACAGCTGGGGGCAGAGGGAGGAGTATGGGGGTGATCAGACCTGTTCAGATTGTTCACCAACTCCCTTCCCCTACGACCTGGGAGATGGTATCCTCAGGCCCTGACATGGTTTTAAAGCCTTATTCAGGCTGCATTTCCCCTCTGGTCCGCTTTGGTCTGTGTGTGCTTTGGACAAGCCCGGTGCACACACAGCATTGTACATGCTCACTTTTTTTCATCTACCAGGCTAAGCGGTTGACGCATGCACACAACTGTTATTTAAGATAAGATAAGATAAGATAAGCCTTTATTAATCCCACAATGGGGAAATTCCAGGATTGCAACAACACAGGGATAGCAACACTCAGAGCAACAATCAGAAGGCAAGAGAAAAACAAGAGCAGCGAGTATACATATGTACATAGAAATATAAATATATATATATAGACACACAGTGCGGAGCATTGTAGCTAGATGGAATAGATATATAAATATATAAACACAGTGCGGAGCATTGTATCTGGATGGAATAAATATAAATATATGAGTATATAAACACACAGTGCAGAGTATTGTAGCTAGATGGAATGAATATGTGAATATATAAACACACACAGTGCGGAGCATTGTAGCTAGATGGAATAAATCTGTAAATATATAAACACACAGCATGGAGCATTGTTGCTAGATGGAATAAATATATAAATATATAAACACACACAGTGGGGAGCATTGTAGCTAGATGGAATGAAACGGCACAACCGTCTACTTAGTTATCCTACATGGTATGATTTTGTACCCATACATATTCTCACCCTCCATAGCGACCGGTATTTTCCTAGTTGTATATCGGAGGGGACCATTGTGTAAGTCTATTGCGTCTTTTGCATTCAATACTATTAGGTTGTCACGTCTTTTTACTATCTCTGTGAGCAGCCCTGCTTAGGTTGTACAGTCTGACCGCCGTAGGTAGGAAGGACCTGCGAAACCTCTCGGTTGTGCACCTGGGATGATGTAGTCTGCTGCTAAATGAGCTCCTCTATGTCCTGCATAGGGTGGAACTCGGACTCCAGCAGAGATGACAGTTTAGCCACTGTCCTTCTCTCTCCCATCTCCTCCACTGGGTCAAGGCGCTGCCCCAGGACAGAGCTAGCTTTCTTGATCAGTTTGTTCAGTCTCTTCCTATCGGCTGCTGTAATGCCACTGCCCCAGCAGACCACTCCAAAAGTGATGGCTGATGCCACCACCATGTCATAGAATGTCTTCAGCAGCGCCCCTTGTACACCAAAAGACCTGAGTCTCCTCAGTAGGAACAGCCTGTGCTGTCCCTTCTTGTAGAGTGCGTCAGTATTGCGTGACCAGTCTAGTTTATTGTTCAGATGAACACCCAGGTACTTATAGGATGTCACCATCTCGATGTCTGTTCCCTGTATATTTACTGGTGCTGTGAGGGGTTGTCCTTGCCTGCGGCAGTCCACCACCAGCTCCTTAGTTTTCCCCGCGTTGATCTGGAGGCAGTTCCGATGGCACCAGTCCACAAATTCCTGGATAAGCCCTCTGTACTCAGCTTCATCTCCGTTGGAGATGAGGCCAACGATCGCAGAGTCATCAGAGAACTTCTGTAGATGGCAGTGTGTTGTGTTGTGTGAGAAGTCCGCAGTATAAAGGGTGAACAGAAAGGGAGCCAAAACCGTTCCCTGGGGGGCCCCCGTGCTACTGATGATCGTGTCGGACACACAATCCCGGGTTCTCACAAACTGAGGCCGGTTCGTGAGGTAGTCCAGGATCCATGATGACAGGTGCTGGTCCACCCCTGCGAGCAGCAGCTTGTCCTTCAGGATCATCGGTTGGATGGTGTTGAAAGCACTGGAGAAGTCAAAGAACATGATCCTCACCACATTCCCGGGTTTCTCCAGGTGGGACAGAGAACGGTGAAGGAGGAAAATCACCGCATCCTCCACCCCAGTGCCATGCTGGTAGGCGAACTGGAGTGGATCCATCGCTGGTCCCACCAGGGGGCGGAGGTGAGCAAGGAGCAGTCTCACCAGGGTCTTCATCATGTGGGACGTCAGGGCCACTGGTCTGTAGCTGTTCAGATCTTTGGGGTGGGAAGACTTTGGTACAGGTACCACACAAGATGTTTTCCACAGCTGTGGTGCCCTCCCCAGCTTCAGGCTCAGATTGAAGATGTACTCCACAATCCCACACAGCTGGTCTGCACAGGACTTGAGCTTTGCGCTGATGCCGTCCGGTCCCGAGGCCTTCCTCTCCTTGATCTTCCTCAGCTCCGTCCTCACCTGGGTCTTAGTGAGGGTCAGGTTGGGGGGCTGTGTGTTGGGAGTGGGGGGGTGTTGGTGGAGTGGGGTGTGGGCAGCAGGACTTGATGTCTTTAGAGGCAGCAGTGGTTGTTGTGCAGTCAGGGGGGAGGGCGGTTGGTCAAACCTATTGAAAAACAGATTCAGATTGTTCGCCCACTCTCTGCCCCCCCGTGGCCTGGGGGGAGGTATTCTGGAGCCCAGAGATGGTTTTAAGGTTTCTCCAGACCCCGCTGATGTCGCTCTGTTGCAGCTTGTCCTCCATCTTCTTCCTGAAGCTGTCCTTGCCTTCTCTGATCTTTCTCCTCAGCTCCCTCAGTTTATAGTTTCGTCCCAGCCCCATGGGTAGCGCAAATGTGCTAATACACCAGTTTGGTCACCGGCTATAAACATGAGCGTGATGCACATTTTTTTTTGTAGCAACAACAATGGCATCGTTTCAAGGAAAAGGAGGAATTACCATTTTCCAGTGCTCTTCTCTGCTCAAGCTGCTGTTGCTGCAGAAGGATTCATGTACAGTGGGACAAAAAAGTATTTAGTCAGCCACCAATTGTGCAAGTTCCCCCACTTAAAAGATGAGAGAGGTCTCCAATTTTCATCATAGGTATACCTCAACTATGAGAGACAAAATGAGAAAAAAAAAATCCAGAAAATCACATTGTCTGATGTTTAAAGAATTTATTTGCAAATTATGGTGGAAAATAAGTATTTGGTCAATAACAAAAGTTCATCTCAGTACTTTGTTATATACCCTTTGTTGGCAATGACAGAGGTCAAACATTTTCTGTAAGTCTTCACAAGGTTTTCACACACTGTTGCTGGTATTTTGGCCCATTCCTCCACGCAGATCTCCTCTAGAACAGTGATGTTTTGGGGCTGTCGCTGGGCAACACAAACTTTCAACTCCCTCCAAAGGTTTTCTATGGGGTTGAGATCTGGAGACTGGCTAGGCCACTCCAGGACCTTGAAATGCTTCTTACGAAGCCACTCCTTCGTTGCCCGGGCGGTGTGTTTGGGATCATTGTCATGCTGAAAGACCCAGCCACGTTTCATCTTCAATGCCCTTGCTGATGGAAGGAGGTTTTCACTCAAAATCTCACGATACATGGCCCCATTCATTCTTTCCTTTACACGGATCAGTTGTCCTGGTCCCTTTGCAGAAAAACAGCCCCAAAGCATGATGTTTCCACCCCCATGCTTCACAGTAGGTATGGTGTTCTTTGGATGCAACTCCGCATTCTTTCTCCTCCAAACAGGACAAGTTGAATTTTTACCAAAAAGTTCTATTTTGGTTTCATCTGACCATATGACATTCTCCCAGTCCTCTTCTGGATCATCCAAATGCTCTCTAGCAAACTTCAGACGGGCCTGAACATGTACTGGCTTAAGCAGGGTGACACGTCTGGCACTGCAGGATTTGAGTCCCTGGCAGCGTAGTGTGTTACTGATGGTAGCCTTTGTTACTTTGGTCCCAGCTCTCTGCAGGTCATTCACTAGGTCCCCCCGTGTGGTTCTGGGATTTTTGCTCACCGTTCTGGTGATCATTTTGACCCCACGGGGTGAGATCTTGCGTGGAGCCCCAGATCGAGGGAGATTATCAGTGGTCTTGTATGTCTTCCATTTTCTAATAATTGCTCCCACAGTTGATTTCTTCACACCAAGCTGCTTACCTATTGCAGATTCAGTCTTCCCAGCCTGGTGCAGGTCTACAATTTTGTTTCTGGTGTCCTTTGACAGCTCTTTGGTCTTGGCCATAGTGGAGTTTGGAGTCTGACTGTTTGAGGTTGTGGACAGGTGTCTTTTATACTGATAACGAGTTCAAACAGGTGCCATTAATACAGGTAACGAGTGGAGGACAGAGGAGCCTCTTAAAGAAGAAGTTACAGGTCTGTGAGAGCCAGAAACCTTGCTTGTTTGTAGGTGACCAAATACTTATTTTCCACCATAATTTGCAAATAAATTCTTTAAACATCAAACAATGTGATTTTCTGGATTTTTTTTCTCATTTTGTCTCTACCTATGATGAAAATTGGAGACCTCTCTCATCTTTTAAGTGGGAGAACTTGCACAATTGGTGGCTGACGAAATACTTTTTTGCCCCACTGTATGTTTATTCTCATCTTCCGCGTCCTCATTGTCTTCCTCATCCATTTTGTCTTTGTATGTTGTGTTGGTAGCGCCACCTCGTGAATGGTACATTCAGTCTTGTGCATGTGCTGTCAACACGTTCAGGTCATAGACAGGCCGTGCGGTCATAAAATTTGGGCTGCATGCAGGTCATCCACAGAAGAGCCCTGCGGATGCTAGCGGACCGGAGACCATGATGTAAATTTCGTTGCATGTATGCGGACAGCGGAGGTGCAGCATGAATCCAGCTTAAGACCTCTCCAGACACCGCTGACCTTGCTGTCCTGCAGCTTGACCTCTGTCTTCTTCCTGTAGCTTTTCTTCCCCTCTCTGATCTTCCTCCTCAGCTCCCTCTGTACAGACTTTAGCTCTTCCTTGTTCCCCGACCTAAAGACCCCTTTCTTCTCCTTCAGCAGGGTCTTAAAGTGACACTCCAGCAAAAATCAAGTTTTTTCTGTTGTTAACATGTCTTTAAGGTTTTTTTTTTTTTTTTTTTGTGGCTTACAAGACATATCCAGAGCAAAATCTCACCGCAGTCCCAAGTCTGTGTTTTTCTGCTGTGACTTTCCAGTTAGGGAACGCCCCCCTCAAACATGCAGGTTTAGACAGATCGTTTCTAGGTATGTAAGCATTCCTGCTTCGCCTTATTGGTTAATGTTATAACCAATTAGATGAATGCTCTTGGCTACCTCGGGGGAAGAGGGAGGAGCTGAGGAGCAGCAGGCAGAGAGAGAGTGGTAGTGATGTTCGATACCACTGATTTCCTTTCCGATCCGATACTGAGTAAAATTCAGGCTGGTATCGGCGATACCAATACCGATATTTTTCAACTACACCTATGTCTTTTAAATCTAAAAAAATGCATGACGCACTTACCCAGGCGGAAGAAAAAGTAGTCCCACCAACCGCGTGTCACTTAGACAACATCTCAATAGTTTAGTTACTTTTCACCGTGTTTCTGTTAAGGATATATATGTATACTCGCTGCTCTTGTTTTTCTCTTGCCTTCTGATTATTGCACTGAGTGTTGCTATCCCTGTGCTGTTGCAATCCTGGAATTTCCCCATTGTGGGACTAATAAAGGCTTATCTTATCTTATCCCTTACCTCAAATGACTTAAGTATCAAAAGTATTGATATTTTGATTTGAGTATCGATTTTAGAGCATAAAGATCCAGTATCGGAGGTATCGATATTTCAGGATCGATCCGCACATCACTAGAGAGTGGAGAGAGGCAGAGAGGAGGGAGTGGAGGGGGAGGGGGGCCCCGGCTTGAATGTGGCCCTGAACACCGTCCGCCATTAAGCCCCCAGCCAGCTCACTTCGCCGGCGGATGGGGTGCCACACAGGTAGGCGAGTGAGCTGCCCAGTGGGCCACTTTTGGTAAGCAGAACTGGCACCGGCTCGCTGTAGTAGCTGGTGGACGGGGTGCCGCGCTGTCTGGCCAAGCTGCTCAGTCACCAGCCTTGCTGAGCTGCTCAATTGCCGGTGGACGGGGCAAGCCGGCGCCAATTCTGCTTAAAAAAAGTGGTTCACAGGGCGTCTCACATTCCAGCCTCCAAGCGGAGCCAGGCAGCGACTTTCTGCTCCACTGAGAATAATCCTTCCTCAGGTTGGGTCGCCTTCTCAGAGCCCTGGCTCAAAGAGCTCTTCTAGCAGCTATTGATGGGTGGCAGTATGGGTGGAGCTAATTAGAATATTCATAGATCAATGCATACTTAAGTAGGTGGAAGATGAAGAAGCTCTTTACAAGCAATTCTAAGGCAATGAAATTTTTTTGGGGGGGTATATAAAAAGCCGGGCAGCACGGTGGCGGAGTGGTTAGCTCTGCGGCAGCACAGCAACTCACCCTTGGCCGGGGGATCCTGAGTTCAATCCCAGCCCCCGACCAACAGTGATCTGTGTGGAGTTTGCATGTTCTCCCCGTGTCTGCGTGGGTTTACTCCGGGATTTCTCCAGTTTCCTCCCACATGCCAAAAACATGCAAGTTAGGTTAATTGGCATCAAACTGGGGATTCTAAATTGTCCTTAGGTCTGACTGTGAGAGTGAATGGTTGTCTGTCTCTCTGTGTTGGCCCTGCAATGGACTGGCGATCTGTCCAGGGTGTACCCTGCCTCTCGCTCAAAGATGCTGGGATAGGCTCCAGCCCCCCGTGACCTGAAAAGGATTAAGCGGAAGAAGATGGAAGATATATAAAAAGCCACAATATACTATTTTAGGCAACAGACATTTATTTTTGATGGTGTTTTTGGTGGTTTTAGAGCTGTTGGAGTGTGTCTTTGATGTTGAGGTTGATCCATGGTTTGTTGTTTGAGAAACACCGTATGGTCTTGGTGGATACGGTGTTCTCCACACAGAAGTTAATGTAGTCCGTGATGGTGTGTGTGAGGCTGCCAATGTCCTCCCCATGTGGGTCATAGAGCTGCTCCCACACAGTGGATTCAGAGCGTCCTCTGTCTCCTCAGACCATCTCTTCACTCTGTGGGTAACAAGAGGTTGTCTGTGTACCAGGGGTTTGTACACAGGTAGGAGGTGAACCAGATTGTGGTCTGATCATCTGAGGGGGGAAGGGGTGATGACTTGTATGCTTCTTTGGTGTTGGCATAAAATAAGTCCAGTGTTTTCTTGTCCCTGGTGTGGCACGTAACATACTGGGTGAAAGGTGGCAGAGTAGGGAAGCATGATTAAAATCCCCAGAAATGAACTGGAGAGCATTGCTATGTTGTATCTGCAACCTTCAGCTGACTGAGTGAATGATGTTGTCTGTGACGTCACAGGCTGCATCAGCATTAGCGGGGGTGGGGGGCTACACAGCAGTTACAATAACATGTGAAAACTCTTATGGTAGAGAATGCACACCGATGTCACCGGCACAACATGGCGGCCACAGCTGGATGGGACGTCAGTGTCGCATTCGCTATAGTAAGGCCTCATGCTAATGGCTAACAACTCAATATCCTTGCTACAGTGCTGTTCTTTAATGCTGATGTGCCCAGGGTTACATCATTCACAACCATTTCCAGCCCACCTGCTTTCCGTTTGCTGCTCTCCGCTGTTCTGTCTGCTCACGGCAGCTTAAAGCCGTACAATACGACGTTAGCATCTGGGGTGAGCCAAGTCTCTATGAACAGCGTGATGCTAACCTCCTGGTAGACCCTCTCATGCCGGACCAGGGCTGCTAACTTGTCCGTCTTGTTTAGGAGTGACCTCATGTTCCCCATAATGAAGGATGAGAGAATGGGCTTGTACCTTCTCCACTCTGCTCGCACCTGACACCCCCGTCTCACGGGGAATATTGGGTCTGTGCTGCTGTAGCTTCTCTGTGTTGCGGAATGCTAACATCTGATCTCTGGTGTAAACAGTATGGGCCTGGCACACTAGTTCCCCAGACGCAGTTAAAGTGAAGAAAAAGAGCAATAATATCAGGGCAAGAACTGTGACATTGGTGTCCATTGTGCATGTGATGAATATAGATTAACATGAATCAGAAAAAAGTTGTAAAAGAAAATGGATAATAAAATAAACGTAAAAAAGCTCAGTTGAGCAGGAGGTGCTGCTAAAGGCTGCCACTCGAGCGGCACAGGAAGTTGAAAAAAAGGGGAACGGGGGGGGGGGGGGGGGGGGGGGGGGTGCTCATAGATTCAGGCTGTAAAGACAGCGAGGATTGTCCGCTCTCTGTGTGTGTGGGGGGGTGTGGGGGGAGAGAGAGAGAGAGACTGGAATGAAAAGTGTCAATGAGGTTCAAAGGCCAAAGGCCGTTCACAGCAGCAGGCATGCACACGTATTCAACAGCATGGAAGCAGTGGCTGGAGGGGTACAGTGGCTTTGTGTGTGTGTGTGTGTTTGGGTGCAATCCAGAGCAATGATTCACTGACAGTTGGGAAGTGACCTACATCTCTCTGTCCCCTTATTCCTCCGTCTGCCTCTTTCTTTCCCGTGTCAGCTGCCCAGTCATCATTCCTCTGTACGACCACAGTTCACCAGTCAAGTTGGGCCTTTGCGTAAAACATGAGTAAAAACAAATTACAATGGTGTAAAAATATTTTTCTTATAATCAGTTGAATACAATACAAAGTAGGGGTGGGTTCCAAAGATTGATTCTCCGATTCAAATCGATTCACGTTTGACTGAGCCGATATCAATCCACAAAATCTGCGGATCAGTCTGTTAATGTAATGCTTTTACATCTGTGAAATAGTGCTGTGGGTAATGAACATCAGATGTCCTATATCAGCGGTCCCCAACCTTTTTTGCGCCACGGACTGGTTTAATGTCAGACAATATTTTCAGGGACCGGCCTTTAAGGTGTGGCGGATAAATACAACAAAAGAACATGATACAACCGGCATAAAAACGGTGGTATTTTCTAAATATAATAATAAACGTGAATCCATTGTGTATTCGTTTGCAACTTTATTAGCAGCATCCTCTTAACATCGCGACAACAACAACATAACATGAGTAGCATCCTCTCTGCCCACAACACTCTGGTCGCTATGATAATGTTTAAACGTGCCTTCAAAATAAGGTATACCACAAACACAAATGTAAAGTGCATGAAAAATACAACTCACCACAACGCTGAATCAGTGGGAGCCCTGAGCTTGTTTCTCCGCAACGAGACGGTCCCATCTAGGGGTAATGGGAGACAATGACACCTCAAGTGTGTTACTTATGTCCAGTCTACTTCATAATTTTGTTTTGGTTGCTGTCACTGCAGAAAACCCCGCTTCACACAGATATGACGGAGGAAATGGCAACAGGGTTTTCAGTGCTGTTGTGGTGATCTCAGGGTATTCAGGCATGACTTTAATCCAGAACACCGGCAGAGCTGTTGTCTCGAACGTACTTTTAAGGCTGCCGTCATTTGCGATCTCCAGCAGTTGATCTTCTTCTTGCACAGACGTGTTGGATTCACCTGGTTTGTTGAGAAATGGGTCGCGCATCCATTCTTTGGCAGTTTGTGTATTTTTTGTCGTTGGGAAGTAGCGCTTGAGCTCTTTTAAAAGCAAAGACAGGTGATCGTGCACCAGCTGGGAGAATGGAGGCTCGGGCTCAGTCTCTTCCAAAATCCCTGCTAATGTTTGAAACATGTCAAATATGCCTCCATTCACGCGCCGTCCCCACAAATCCAATTTGGCTTGAAATGCAGCTACTTTATCTGCCAACTTGAAGACAGTTGTCATTTCCCCCTGAAGTGACAGATTGATGTTCATTGAGCAGGCTCAATATGTCGCACAAGTAAGTGAGTTTTGTGACCCATTCCTCGTCACTGAAATGTGCTGCCAGCGGTGACTTTTTTTCTGAGAGAAATGTCTGCAGCAGCTCTCATAATTCAAACACTCTGGCCAGCGATCTCCCTTGTGATAACCAAAATATGCTAATAATACAGGTAAATACCTCCTAATTTGGTTATTTGGTTAAAAAATATATAAAAAAAAATGCACATATTTTTTTATCTTCCATCAGGCGCGTCAGGGAGCCCTTTGGGTCCTTCGCTCCCTGACAGCTCGGGCACTCGGCAGCTCGGGTGTTTCACACACATACACATCCACACTTCATTCATTCCCATTAACATGTTTTGGGGTTTTGTTCAATAAAATGCACAAAACCATTCCTGCACGTGGGTTTTTCATTCACTAGTGCAGACATAAATGTCTGCCGTCTAGCAACGGCCTTTAATTTTAGTGGTAGCGCATCACGTCACCGAGACAAGCATCTTGATGTGTGTCAAGAGTGAGCCATAGACGGATGTAACGGAGAGAATCCGGTAATTTTTCAAAATAAAACATCATTCAGACTCCGATAATAAATAAAACGGACGTAATGTAAGTTATTTATTTTTTCTGTGCAGCCCGGTACCAAATGACCCACGGACTGGTACCGGTCCGCGGCCTGGGGATTGGGCACCACTGTTCTATATGACCACTATGTTTCACTGCATTGTTCCTGATAAATACATGAATGAATTAATTTTGGTAGTCGACTAACAACTATTTTTTCGATTAGTCGACTAATGGTGATTATTTCTCTCATCACCATCATCTGTGCTTCCTGTTGGCATAGCTCCTGTTCGGGGCTCCAGGTCATGTTTTGCCTCACCTGTTTAAGCCTGCACACCTGTGAACATCACTTTGTTGTCAGTCTCTCCCTTAATATAATGTAGTTCATTATAAAAATTTCCCATAGCTGAATAAAATGACCCGTCCAGTATGAGTTGGAACCTTGAACTTGACAGCTTAATCTAGAAGTGTTTGTAGCGACACAATTAAATAATAGATGTTAAAGTTCGGTCTTTTAACCCCCAAAATAAAGTGCAAAAACTCAAAATAGCAGCCTCTGCTACTCCATAAAAGGCAGTTGACACAAAGGCCTACAGTTGAAAGTGCTATGAGATGACTGTTGTTGTAAAATAGCACTATATAAATAAAGTTGAATTGAATTGAAGTTGTAACTGCATGCTCAAACTAGAGTAATATTCAACTTCATTAAAGTAAAAAAAGAAAATAACAAGCTAGTCCATCCCGTTTGAAACCTTAATTAGGCTTCAGATGAAAATTAAAAGAACTTCTTCCAGTCCAAAATAAATTTACAAACACTTTAAATATCACTGCAGGAATGTGAGTCTTCACTACGCATAGTGAAATATTTAAGCTGTTTTGATTTATTTGTGATGAATATGATTTTTAATTAAATTATAAATCGTGGTTTACTAATTTACCAAGATACACTAATGTACAGAATGAGGGCTGATATTACAATGACAATAATAGAGAATGCAAAAAAGAGCAAGCTGCTCTTGTAAATTTCCTTCTTGCTGCAGTAAACATTAGGGCTGAAATGATTAGTCGACGTTGTCGATAACGTCGACTATAAAAGTTTGTCATTCATCTTCTTCCGCTTAATCCTTTTCGGGTTGCGGGGGGGCTGGAGCCTATCCCAGCATCTTTGGGCGAGAGGCAGGGTCCACCCTGGACAGATTGCCAGTCCATGGCAGGGCCAACACAGAGAGACAGACAATCATTCACTCTCACAGTCATACCTAAAGACAATTTAGAATCCCCAGTTTGATGCCAATTAACCTAACTTGCATGTTTTTGGCATGTGGGAGGAAACCGGAGAAATCCCGGAGTAAACCCACGCAGACACGGGGAGAACATGCAAACTCCACACAGATCACTGTTGGTCGGGGCTGGGATCGAACCCAGGATCCCCCGGCCAAGGGTGAGTTGCTGTGCTGCCGCAGTGCTAACCACTCCTCCACCGTGCCGCCCCTATACAAGTTTGTTGACAAATATTTTTATTGTCGACAAATCGTTTAATTATAAAGTTTATATGCATGCCACGGTTCAGCTGTAACTGCAGCTAACTGCCATGCACAACCGGAACTGCTGAGGGCAGTAGCGCCTCTGTTGTCTGGCATGTGTGAACAATTTCCAGCGAAGAGGAAGAGGAGCACATTATATGGCTCAGTCTGTATGGCAAATGTCGAAGTGGATAAAATAAAGCAGACCCAAACTTTCTGTTGTTTGGGAACATTTACATAAGACTAAGCGGAAGAAGATGAATGAAAAATCAAAACAAGTAAAATGCAGACTTTGTAAGGCAGACCTCTCTTAGTGGTGCCGTGGTAAAAGAGGTTTTGTACACCACTACAAAATTAACATCTGCAGGGTACGTTTTAGCGAGTAAAGAGAGTTAGCGCCACTTATTTCTAGTGGCAACTGTTTAAGCTTTAGAAAAATGACAATACTGTTCGTATGTGCTGTTAATGTTAGCTTACCTTTTTGACAATAAGCTGTCTGATTGCTGAGGGCTGAACTGTCATGGGTAACGTGTTGAATCCAGTAAATGACAGGAGTCGCCATCTCTTTTTCATTCATCTTTTCGGGTCGCGGGGGGGTTGGAGCCTATCCCAGCATCTTTGGGCGAGAGGCAGGGTACACCCTGGACAGATCACCAGTCCATCGCAGGGCCAACACAGAGAGACGGACAACCATTCACTCTCACAGTCAGATGCCAATTAACCTAACTTGCATGTTTTTGGCATGTGGGAGGAAACCGGAGAAATCCCGGAGTAAACCCACGCAGACACGGGGAGAACATGCAAACTCCACACAGATCACTGTTGGTCGGGGGCTGGGATCGAACCCAGGATCCCCCGGCCAAGGGTGAGTTGCTGTGCTGCTCTTTTTCATCTTTGTTAATATTAGCCCTCATTCTGAATATTAGGTACACTGTGTTACACTGTGTCCAGCTGAGACAAAATGGCATTTAAATGCCTCCTGGCCATGGGAGATGGAATGTTAAGAGGTATTAAACAGTGGCTGAGGTAAAATATGCACTACACTGGACCCCCAACAAGAAGCAGAGATGGTGGACATGAGAAAAATACTGTAAATGCGACTAGTCGTCTAGTTGAAAAAAATAGTCGTTAGATTAGTCAACTACTAAAATAATCTTTAGTTGCAGCCCTAGTGAATATATTAGCCAACATAATTGAAGCAGTTCAACAAACAGCAACCATCGCCCAAGGGTGATCATTGTCCGACAGCAGGTAAACTAAACAGCACACACTAACACTGTGGTCAGATTTTATTCCCCGCTGGCACTTCATCACATAATCCACCTTCAGTGGATTATGTGATGGATCTGTCCGTCCATCCGTCCGTTTGTCTGTCTGTCCATCGGTCCATCTGTCTCTCACTTTTTTTTGGGGGGGGGACTTATTTTGCACCCGTAGGTAGATTTGTTCTGCAGTCCGGTGACAAGCCACCAGCTGCCGGTCGCTGCGTGCACAATCACCCCTTAACTCCCTAACCTGCATGTTTTTGGCATGTGGGAGGAAACCGGAGAAATCCCGGAGTAAACCCACACAAACACAGGGAGAACATGCAAACTCCACACAGATCACTGTTGGCCAGGGGCAGGGATCGAACCCGCGATCTCATGATCCCCGCGATCCCCCGGCTGAGGGTAAACTGTGCTGCCGCGGTGCTAACCACTGCGCCACCATGCAGCACTTTTGTGAAATCAACTCCTCCTATAGTTTTGTTCCGATTGTTTTGAAACTTGGCACCATGGTTTGATATACTCTGATGATGTACATATTGCAATTTCACTCTCATCAGATGATGCTGAGGTCAAAGGTCAGAGGTCAGATTTTTTTCTAACCCTTATAAACACAATAACTACTGAAAGAAATGATGTAGGCTTTTCAAATCAGAACAGTAGTTGTTGACATAATGTCCGGCTCAGGAAACACGCACGCAGGCTCAGAGTAGATTTAACAGCTTTATTCAACAAGCAGGCGTGTATGGATGGATATGTGAGATATGTATATGTGATGAGGGTGAACGCCGATGCACAGGAAGCAGAGCGGTGTGCCGTACAGCCGGGCAACCCTATGGAGAGACCAGAGGACAGGGGTAAAGGGCACCACACCTGGACAGGAATAATGAGCAGTGTGCTGCTTACTTGTGAATGACAGGTGGCTGGCGTTGGCAAGGGAGAAGCCCGGGAGACAGCGTCCTGCAGAGCCTGTGACGACAGTGAGGGTTGGATGGCGATGACGGGGTATCCGCCGCCAGGGAATCCACCTGTGCACAGGGGAGAAGACTTGCTAAAGGTAAGGAAGGAATGCTTACATAGAAGCGTAGTCTAGCTGTCGTTTGGAGACGATCCAGCCGCGAAGATATGCCGATGTGAACAGACGGCTCCAGACCGCTGCACAGGGCTGAGTGGGCTAAATAGCTCGCGGCTGACGAGGCGCAGGTGTGCGCGCAGCTGAGGCAGATGATGAGCGGCGAGTCGTGACAGTACTCCCCCCCTAGCAGCGCCTCCTGGCGCTGGTTTGTCCAGATGCGCCTGGTGGAACTCCGTGATGAGACTCCTGTCCAACACCAAGGAAGAGCGCACCCAGGACCTCCACTCAGGACCGAATCCCTCCCAGTCCACCAAGTACTGCAGCTCGCAACCTCGGCGCCGGGAGTCCATGATGGAAGCGACTCTCCAGGCCGGGTGGCCGTCGATCATCAGAGGCACGAGCGGCGCCGCGGGCGGGGGACAGAGGGGGTCGGAGACCATGGGCTTGATTTTAGACACGTGGAAGGTGGGACATGTGGGGAGGGGGGGGAGGGCCAGACGCACAGCCACCGGGTTAATGATCTTTGAGATGGTGAAGGGGCCAATGAAGCGTGGGGCCAGCTTCCTCTTCTCAGCCTTAAGGTGAATGTCCTGAGAGGCTAACCAGACTCGTTGGCCCACCTGGTAGGCAGGGGCCGGTCTCCTGTGGCGATTCGCCGTGGTGCTGTTGCGCGTCGCCGTGCGTAAAAGCGCATCACGTGCCCAGGTCCACAGACTCTGACAACGTCTCAGGTGCGCCTGGATGGATGGAACGGCCAGCTCACCCTCCTGCTCCGGAAACAATGGTGGGTCGTATCCCAAGGACACCTTGAAGGGGGACATCCCTGTGGCAGAAGACCGTGCCAAGTTGTGGGCATACTCTACCCAGGCCAGGTGCGCGCTCCAGGAAGACGGGTTGGAGGAGGTGACGCAGCGTAGGGCAGCTTCCAGCACCTGGTTGGCCCGTTCACACTGCCCATTGGACTGCGGGTGGTGACCGGAGGAGAGGCTTACCGTGGCCCCCAGGGCGTTGCAGAAACACTTCCATACCTCTGAGACAAATTGGGGGCCCCGATCAGAGACGACGTCCACCGGTATCCTGTGCAGCCTGACCACGTGTTGAACCAGAAGGTCCGCTGTCTCCCATGCCGTTGGGAGGCCCCGGAGTGGCACGAAGTGGGCAGCCTTGGAGAAACGATCCACGATGGTCAGCACAGCGTCATAGGTGTTAGAGACCGGGAGACCGGTGACGAAGTCGAGGGCTATGTGGGACCAGGGCCTGCCAGGGATCGGCAGGCGCTGGAGCAGACCTGCGGGGGGAGAGTTTCCTGACTTGCTGGTGGCACACACAGGGCACGCCCGGACGTAGTTGGTGGTGTCCTTCTGAAGACCTGGCCACCAGAAAGAACGCTGGAGGAGATCCACTAGTCGGGAAACACCAGGGTGGCAGGCGAGTTTGGAGGTGTGAACCCAATGGATGACCTCCCCCCGGACAGTAGATGGAACAAACAGCTTCCCCTCCGGTCCGCCGCCAGGGTCCAGTTCGGTCTCCTGCGTCCTCCGGATCTTATCCCTGATGGACCAGGAAATCGCCCCCACAACACATGAGCTGGACAGAATGGTATGACCCGGCTCCTCTGACGTCTCGGGGGCAAACTGCCTGGACAGGGCATCGGGCAGGCCGTTCTTAGAGCCAGGGCAGTAGGTGATGGTAAAACGGAACCGGGCGAAGAACAAGGACCAGCGCGCCTGGCGGGCATTCAGACTTCTGGCAGATCTTAGATATTCCAGGTTCTTGTGGTCCGTCAGCACCACGAATGGCAACACAGCCCCCTCCAGCCAGTGGCGCCACTCCTGCAGGGCGAGCTTGATGGCGAGAAGCTCCCTATACCCGACGTCGTAGTTATGCTCGGCCGGAGACAGACGCCGTGAGAAGAAGGCGCAGGGTCGCTTGACCCCGTCGGTGGGTGATCGCTGGGACAGCACCGCCCCCACTCCCGTATCAGACGCGTCGACTTCCACCAAACACTGCAGCACGGGGTCAACCTGGGTCAGGACTCGGGAGGAGGAGAACTCCGTCTTCAACGCCTGAAACGCTGCTGCGACCTCTTCGGTCCACCGGAAGGGGTTTTTGGGAGAAGTGAGACGGGTCAACGGGGCAACAATGGCACCGAAATTGGGCACAAAACGGCGGTAGAAGTTGGCACACCCAATAAACTGTTGGACCTGCTTCCTAGAGGTCGGCGTGGTCCACTCAACCACCGCTTTGACCTTTGCGAGGTCGGGAAGGACTTGGTTGTGTGAAATTACGAATCCTAAGAAGGAGGTGGTCTTGGCGTAAAACTCACACTTTTTGGCCTTGACATACAGCCTGTTCTCCAGCAGTCGCTGTAAGACCCGCCTCACGTGGACCTGGTGTTCCTCCCGTGACCTGGAGAAGATGAGGATGTCATCCAGGTACACGAACACGAAGAGGCCAAGGAAATCACGCAGGACGTCGTTGATGAGGCGTTGAAACACAGCGGGGGCGTTGGCCAGCCCAAACGGCATCACCAGATACTCGAAGTGACCACTAGGCGTTCGAAAGGCCGTCTTCCACTCATCCCCCTCCCGGATCCGGACAAGGTGGTACGCGTTGCGGAGATCCAACTCGGTGAACCAGGTCGCCCCCTGGAGGGAGTGGAAGGCAGTGTCCATTAAAGGCAGGGTGTAACGGTCCTTCTCCGTGATGTCATTCAGGGCCCGAAAATCGATACAGGGGCGGAGTGACCCATCCTTCTTAGAGACGAAGAAGAGCCCTGCGCTGAGCGGAGACCAGGAGGGGCGGATGATTCCCGCGTTGAGTGACTCCTTGATGTAGCTATCCATAGCCTCTCGCTCCGGCGCTGACAGGCTGTAGAGGCGTCCGGATGGCAAAGGCGCCCCCGGGCGGATGTTGATAGCGCAGTCGTAGGGCCGGTGAGGAGGAAGAGACATCACCCTGGACTTACTAAACATGAGACCCAGGTCATGGAACTCCGAGGGCACCAGAGTGAGATCCGGAGGTGCGGCGTCCTTGGCCGGAGGGGGAGAGGACGGGGCACAGGCTGCGGACTGTAGGCAGGTACTCATACAGAAGGAGCTCCAGGCAGCGATTCTTCCTGTCTGCCAATCCAGCACAGGGTTGTGCAGGCGCAAACAGGGGTAACCTAAGATGACAGGCGACACAGAGGAGAACAGGACGTACAGGGTGAGATCCTCCCGGTGGTTACCTGAGATGATAACAGGGACCGGCTGGGTGCGATGAGTCACTTGTCCAAGGGGCGTACGGGAGAGGGTGACCAGGCTGAGAGGAACGGCCAGAGGGTGGCAGGGGATGCCCAATTGGGTTGCCAGGCTCTTTGAAATAAAGCTCTGCTCTGCTCCTGAGTCCACCAGTGCGTGTGTGAGGTGCCCCGTGGCATTGTGACAAAATCGAATGGGCAGTGATAGACTAGTGAGGGGATTCGACCGGTTAGAGTCCGCGAGGCCCCCTACAGTGACTCGTGGACCGACCCGTTTTGGCTTCTCCGGGCAGTGCTCCACGGTGTGCTGATCGCCTCCACAATACATGCAGAGGCCCAGCTCCCGACGGCGCTGTTTCTCCGCTAGGGGGAGCCCTGACCGGCCAACCACCATTGCCTCCGACTCCTCGGAGGACTCCGGGGCTGGTAACGCCAGGGGGCGAGCCTGAGGCATGCGGACAGAAGCTTCGCGCGAGAGGCTGATTAACTTCCGCTCGGCAGATCGCTCACGCAGCCTGTTATCCAAGCTAATTGCCATGGAGATTAGCTCCGACGGCCTTTCCGGAAGGTCTCGGCTGGCCAGCTCATCCCTCAGACCAGAGCTGAGGCTGCGGAGGAAGATACTACAGAGTGACGCCTCACCCCAGCCCACTTCCTCCGCTGCGACCCGGAAGTCGATAGCGTACTCCGCCGCTGACCGGCCTCCCTGTTGAAGGCCAAGGAGACGTCAGCGAGGACGCTATCTCGCCGAGAATGGTCAAACACCTCGAGAAAGCTCTGCATGAACTGGCCGTAGGAGAGGTTCGCATAACTGGGCTTCGCCATGACGGCGTAAGTCCAAGTTAGCGCTCGCCCCTCCAGGAGATTACCTATGTAGCCAATTCGGCTGTGGTCCGAGGGAAAATCCCCGGGAACGCGCAGAAACACCGACTCGCACTGCATGATGAACCCCCGCGCTCCGCCGAGCTTACCGCTAAAGCGGGCGGGGGTAGGAATTGGCGTGAGTCGAGTTGGCGTTCCCGCGGCAGGCTGGCCAGCCACGGAAGGAACTGGAGCAGGCCCCCCCCCTGACGAGCCGGGGGGAACACCTGCTGGGGGTCCAAGCGGTCTAACCGGTGAGTGATGTTAGTTAATTGATTTAAAATCACCTGCTGTTGATGGGCTATTAAATCCACACTAGCCTCGAGGGTGGAAAGATGGCGTGCGAGCCCGCTGTCTGCTGAACCGCTCTGCTGGAGCCGTACTGACATAACGTCCGGCTCAGGAAACACGCACGCAGGCTCAGAGTAGATTTAACAGCTTTATTCAACAAGCAGGCGTGTATGGATGGATGTGTGAGATATGTATATGTGATGAGGGTGAACGCCGATGCACAGGAAGCAGAGCGGTGCGCCGTACAGCCGGGCAACCCTATGGAGAGAACAGAGGACAGGGGTAAAGGGCACCACACCTGGACAGGAATAATGAGCAGTGTGCTGCTTACTTGTGAATGACAGGTGGCTGGCGTTGGCAAGGGAGAAGCCCGGGAGACAGCGTCCTGCAGAGCCTGTGACGACGGTGAGGGTTGGATGGCGATGACGGGGTATCCGCCGCCAGGGAATCCACCTGTGCACAGGGGAGAAGACTTGCAAAAGGTAAGGAAGGAATGCTTACGTAGAAGCGTAGTCTAGCTGTTGTTTGGAGACGATCCAGCCGCGAAGATATGCCGATGCGAACAGACGGCTCCAGACCGCTGCACAGGGCTGAGTGGGCTAAATAGCTCGCGGCTGACGAGGCGCAGGTGTGCGCGCAGCTGAGGCAGATGATGAGCGGCGAGCCGTGACAGTTGTATCTAATACACATCTTGGACGACTTACACCCTCACCTAACTATGGGTTTGAGGTCAAAGTTCAAAGTTAGCATTGCAGTTGCACTATTGTAAATGCTACATTTACTATTTTTACCTCCGCCAAGGGAGGATGGAGGGAATATTTGTAGTGATGCTGGTTGGTTTGTCTGTTCGTTGTTTTGTCTGTTAGCAACATAACTAAAAAAGTTCTGAACAGATTTTGATGAAATTTTCAGGGAAGGTGTGTAATGGCACGGGGAACAAATGATTAGATTTTGGTGGTGATTCGGATCATGATGAGGATGCAGGAATTTTAAAAATATTTTATATATGTTAATCTGGCACTTTTCATGTACTGCCCTTTTAAAGTGTGTCCACTCAGTTACATGCATGCTCACGCCATTGGGCCACGTGCCTTGGCAACCCGGAAGCCCAACACTGCAGAAAAGTATTAGGGGGCGTGTCTGCCAAACTCATTTTTCCTGCTGTGGGCGACTATTTTCTATTCATTCTCTAGTCCAGTGTTTACAGCAGTGAGTGCTCTTGGTGCTGAAATGCTCTGAGCAGTGGCCATTTTTGTTGCGGTGCTCAGGGCTGAAAAAAGTCCAGTTTATCAGACTACTGTACAGCTATGCTCATCAATGTCAGACCTTTCTAAGCAGCCAATTCAGAATTAAGGAAGGGCAGGACATAGGACACCAGTACAGGAAGACGACAATGGTAGGTGATGGATGGTGGAGAGGCTGAACTTTGCTGCATCAAACAATCCGGTACTTTTTGATCTGACACTAAAAGGACATCATGATCAAAATTTGAAAGCAAATGCTTGGAGGAACATCCACTTCTGTTGACATGCCAGGTGAGTGTTTGTGCCTTTGTCATGGTTTGATTTAAGGTGGAATTGCGCAGCCCCAATATATGGTCAATACAGTTATGACAGTCTTGTTATTGTTAGTACTAGTGCATTGCCCATAGAAGGCAAGTATTCCTGTCTAAAACAGGGATCCCAGTCAGGCTTTCCAGGCCCAAATGTAGGCTGAGTTTGAAAGTGGAACACAAAGTGGTATAGGCTATATGTAGGTAATCACATGTTAGACTTGACAAATATAAAAGGGAGTAAATGGCACTAAGATTTATTTGATCGTGTGAATATTAATTACAGAATACCTAATTATTAAAAATGAATGGGACATCCAATATTGGCGACTGTTTCAGATCCCTTGTTTATTTGTCTGTCGGATCACTGATCTGTCTGATCTTTTATCACTTATATTCATAATAGTGTATCTTCACTTTGGGGAATGGAAGTTGTTCAGTCATCATTCTAATTATTTTAGTTTATAGGTCAAATAGGTTCATTTTGTCTTCTTTTAATTATTTATCTTTTGTTCATATAAAAGACAAAAAATAAAATAGAAAGGAGATGTCTTTATCGTCTTAACATGTTTCGACTGTCAGACTTCTGACAAAGGCTGCAGTGTACAGTCGAAACGTGGTGTGAAGGTAAAGACATCTCCTTTCTATTTTATTTCTTGTCTTTTATATGAACAAAAGATAAATATTTTAGTTTATATCACTGTTCAGTGATGGAGTTCAGTGGAATGTTGAATTTCTTCTGTGTATCGTCAATAAACTCATGCAGTACTATAACAGGACACGTTTACAGATATTTGAGACCCACTGGCTGCTGCTTTACCCGTGTGCCTCCGAAGGACTGTGATCCACTGGTTCAGTGGCTGCTTCCCCTGGCGCACCTGGTGTTCATGTCGAATTATCCATTAGACCTATGCAATCATGGCAACTGTATGGTGTAATTCTTCAAGCATTAAACCTCAAGTCTATCTTTTGTCGGTATTTGCACTATGGGTAGCATTACTGTACATGGACTGCTATTGTTGTTTTTCCAGCCTTATTCCTTTTCTTTTTTTATGTTGTGCACACCACTGAAGAGAGAGAGAAACACCATTTCAATTCTCCTGTATGTCCTGCACCTATATCAGCTGTTCTGATAGATATGCCGTCAGAACACTGATGGATCCAATCAGCTGATCGTTCGAACCACAGAGCTCACCTGTTTTCCATGATAAATCAGTCTCAGGGCAAAAGCACACTCCATGCATCATCTTTTTTTGACTTTACTGAAAATAACTTATTTTTTTATTGCCATCAGTTAGCGTGCCTTTGAGGCAGGTCTGGTCGTTGCTTCTCCCAGCATGTTCAGTGTTGATTTGTCAGACCTGGTCCCCACTGACACGCCATCCAGTCTGCTTGCGCACCTCATTCTCCACATATGGCGAATTATCCTTTAGACCTACGCAATCATGGCAACTTTATAGTATAATTTTTTTAAGCATTAAATCTTCAGTATTATCTTTTCTGTCTTTCTAACTTTCATTTCCTTGTTTTGTCCTGGGAACACTGTGGTGACTGACAGGTCGTGATGCTGTGTGTTATCCAATCAGCATAGAGTCAATCTGAAACCCCACCCACACTTCTTAAAGCCAGCTCATGAAGAGACACAGGGCGGTGGCTAAAACTTTTATTGATTAAAAACTACATGTTTTGACTGAGCGACTCCATATTCAGGGATGCACACCCTCGTAACCTGAGGAAACCACGTTTAAAATCTGAGGTCAGTCTGACGAACGGTTCAAGAGATTTGCGTGGAACAGACAGACACAAACACACACACAGATTTCTTGCATTTATAGATAGATTATTATTATTATTATGTAGTCATGTAGTGTAGTCATACTGCTTTTGTAGTAATAATAATAATGGATTGCATTTATATAGCATCTTTCATTCAGATTTTCAGGAAAGGTGCGTAATGATACACTGAACACATGATTAGATTTTGGTGATGATCTCAAAGTGCATACCTCCACCAAGGCTCTTCTCAACAATACTCCTCATGGAGTAGTGTTAGCAACAATACTCCAAAACTACTGGATGGATTTGGATGAAATTTTTACCAGAGGTGGTTCTTGGCCCGAAGATGAACTCATTAAATGTTAGAGGTGATCCGTGATTGCATACCTCCACCAAGGCCCTATCTCGCAATGTATAGATGGATGGCAATATGGACGAACAAAGGAACGGAGGGGAGGACAAAGGAAGGGAGGGACGGAGCCTTGGCAGAGGTATGTGCTCGCTGAGTGCCTTTTAGTTATTATTTTATTTAACCTTTATTTATACAGGGTAGTTTCCTTGAGAGGCATCCTCTCTTTTTCAAGGATGCCCTGTTCACACTCACACAGTTGCACATTCACACCAGGAAGCTGCCCAGTACAACCACAGACTGACCTGTGGCCACTGAGCAGCTCCAGTGGAGCAGTTGGGGTTAAGGGCCTTGCTCAAGGGCACCACAGTGGGGTTAATGAGGGTAGGGCAAACACTACTGTGTTATCTGTCCCACCCAGATCTGATCCTGCCGGTCCAGGGATCAAACCCCTGACCCTCTGCTCATCAGTCCACATCTCTAAACATGAGGCCATCACTGCCCACCATATTACTTATTATTTAGCGAATGCAAAGTCCTCAAGCCAAGCAGTTGCCTCCTGGTTTGCTGTATGGAGAGTGTGTAATCCTCCTTCCAGTCTTTGGAGCGGGCAAGCCTCTATGATGTGTTCCATTGTTTGCTCCTCTCCACATGCACACAGTGGGCTAGGGCTACTGCCCCATCTGTGAAGGCTGGCCAAGCAGGGGCCATGTCCAGTCCTGAAGCGATTGAGTGTAGACCACTGTCTCCTTGGGAGGTTGGTGCCCGGGACCTGTTGGTTGGGGTTTGTCACCAGGTGTTTGTTTGGGACCTCCTTGGTCTCCCATTCCTCTTGCCAAGCTGTCTGGATGGTGAAGTCAGCTGGGGGAGGGTTTTTCCAAATCGGCCGTCTGGATGGAAGTCGGGCAGTGGGTGGGGTGTAGATATCTGCATAGACTGGTAAGTGAGGAGAATCTTTGGCTTTTTGAAGCATCCTTTGAGTTAGTGCTGCTCGCTGGATGTGTGGGGGGGCTATGTTTGACAGTACAGGGAGCCAGGGGAGTGGTGTTGAGCGGATTGTCCCAGTTATGGTTCTCATGGTTGAGTTGAGCTGGGTGTCTACGTGGTGTGTGTAGGATGACCTGGACCAGACAGGGGCACAATATTCTGCTACAGAGTATGAAAGGGCCAGTGCTGAGGTGCGCAGGGTGGAGGCTGCCGCCCCCCATTTTGCACCAGTGAGCTTGCAGAGCAGGTTGTTTCGTGCCTTCAACTTAGCAGCTGTCCCCTTTAAATGTTCCTTGAAGGATAGGGTCCTGTCAAGGGTCACTCCAAGGTAGGTTCAGTTCGAGGCATGCTTAAGCTTAAGTCCGCTCAGGTGGATGTTTAGTTCGCTGGCAGCTTTTACATTGTGGAGATGGAATACACTGGAGACGGTTTTTGCTGGGCTTGGTTTTAGGTGCCAGGTTTTGCAGAACTGGTCCAGTTTGGCAAGATCTTCCGTGAGCACCCGTTCCAGTGGCTCAAAGTCTGGTGCTTGGACTGCCAAACAGATGTTGTCTGCATAGATGAATTTGCGGGATTTTGTAGTGGGCAGGTCGTTTATGTAGAGGTTGAACAGGGTTGGAGCTAGAACTGAGCCTTGTGGGAGTCCGTTTTTCTGCGTTCTCCATGCGCTTGTGTTCTGACCGAGGTGGACTCTGAACCTTCGGTTGGTCAGCAGGGTTTTTATAATTGCTGATGCCCAGGCAGGGATCGCCTTTGTAACTTTCAGGAGGAGGCCTTTGTGCCAGACCGTATCATAGGCGGCTGTAAGATCGAGAAACACAGCCCCCGTCTTCAATTCAGTCTGCTCTCGAAACCATTTTCGATGAAGGTGGTTAGGGCCAGTACTTGCTCTCCTATGCTGCGGTCCTTGCGGAAACCTGCTTGATCCACACTTAGAATTTCCTCTATTCCTGGGGAAATACGTTGCAGTATCGGGCGCTCCATGATTTTATAAGGAACGCTGAGTAGGGAGATTGGGCGGTAGCTTGCTGGTAGTTTGTGGTCTTTGCCAGGTTTTGGTATAGCAATGACCTTTGCTGTCCGCCATTTCTTTGGGATTGAGTTTGTTTGTATGATCCTTGTGTAGAGTTGTGTCAACCAGGTTAGGGCTCGGGGGCCAAGATTTTTCATGAATTCTGGGAAGATGTTGTCATATCCTGCTGCCTTTCCACATTTCAGCCCCTGTAGGACTTTCTCCAGTTCAGCAGCCTCGAAGGGTTCAGGGTTCGTTTCCTCTACGGGCATTTTTTGGTGTTTTTTTAGCTCAGTTGTAACTGCTCTTCTGGTGTCTTTGTCTTGGGGTGCTTTGGCGATGGTCAATAGGTGGGATGCAACTTGGTTGGGTGTGACAGATGCTCGGCTTTGGCTAGGGGGCTTCTGTGCAGCTCCTAGGCAACGGATGAGGCTCCAACATTTCCTGCTAGAGTGGGTAAAGCTCCGGTCAGCAACTGTCTCCTCCCATTTCTTTCGCCGGGCTGTACTTAGCGATTCAATGAGATGGTCTGCTATCTCTGGGTCCCTTGATGTTTGATAGGATTGTAGGAGGGCAGCACTTTCTCCGTCCAGGCATGGGACATAGAGGGGTCGGTAGCCTCGTGGGATTGCAGTGTGAGCAGCCTTGAAGATTGCGCTGCAGAAGCGGTTGTATGCTTCATCTACAGTGATGGTGTGGAGTGGGATGGTAACAGCACTCCGATCCAGAGTTTCACTGAATTTCTTCCAGTTGGCTTTGCGGAAGATCCAGCGCATCTTCCTTGGGCTGTTTATGACTGGAAGTTGTAGGCCAATGTGTACAAGCAGGGGCCGGTGTTGGCTGTGTGGAAAATCGTCAAGAATGAGGATCTGTGTAGGATATGGTGTCCCATTCAAAGAGCTGACCCAGCACAGGTCAGGAGAATAGTCCTTCTTCCACCTAGCAGAGTGGAAGGTTCCTCTTTGTTTGGGATCGTGTATCAGAGCGAGATCATTTCTAGATGCCCATTCTGAAAGTACCTCCCCATCACTATCCACTGCTGGGTATCCCCAGTCAGGGTGATGGCTGTTAAAGTCCCCCACATAGATGGCAGGGTGGGGTGGGGTGGGTAAGACCTGCAGATCCCAGTTGGCACTAGAGGGCTTGTACACATTGACAATATGGAAGCCACCAATGGTTATGGTGTCTGAGAAATGTGTTGTTGTCAGGTGGTTTACTTCAACTATGTCAGAACGCACATAGGTGGCACGTCCATGTTTGGCATGTGGAACATAGCACAGGAGGTCAAAGCCATTGATGGTGTAGCGGCCAGCTTCCTCTGTGCCAATATGAGTCTCTTGGAGGCAGATTACATCAATCGAGTGTTGGAAGGCGAGGACTTCGATAAGGCTTCGCTTGGCTGCAGATAGGCCTTCAACGTTTAGTTGTAGTATGCGAAAGGCAGGTCCTACTGCAAGGTGCTCTCGGGGCTGTTTGCTTTCGGCTTTGGGACTGTGACTAGGATTCTTCTTTGACTTGGCACTGAGGCGTTGTCTCTTCGAATTTAGTCTGCTGGTAGGATCATTAGCTTCCCCGGGAAAGCTTCCCCAGGTTCACCTTGGGATCCTGACCTCTGACTATGGGTTTGGGGGTCAAAAGGTCAAAGATTAAGGTTAACATTCCCTATACCTTATTACTGTACAACGAGTAAAGTTCGGGTCACCAAACTTGGTACACAGGTTCATCTTGTGACCCTGAAGTGTGACTGTGGGTTTGGGATCTCAAGGTCAAAGGTCAATATCAAAGTGCCTTATAAAGTATATCTTAACAACAAAGAAAGCTAGGGCCACCAAACCTGGTACACAGGTTCACTCTGAGACCATGACCTCTGACTACAGGTTTGGTTTGAAAAGGTCAAAGGTCAACTTTGACACTCCCTATGATCTCTTACTTGAGAACATGTAAAGCTCTCTAGGGTCACCATACTTGCTACACGGGTTCACCTCAGGATCCTGACCTACAACTATGGGTTGTATACTTTGTTGTATACTGGTGGATGATGGTTTATCATAATTTGGTTCTGCCACAGTAATTATATTGAAAAGTTGAAAACTGATCTCTGTCAGTAAGTATGGGGATCTTCAAAGAAAACAGAGGTGGGGGATACTGTATTCCTCTCAGAGTGCTCTTGTCTAAAGCTGAGAGAGTCACTCATTGAAAATAAGGAGTGCTAACTTTACTCGCTAACCTTACCGGTGCAGTCTGCTGACAGGTGGCCGGAGACAGGGGAACGAAGTGGAGGAGGGATGGATGCATCGCTGTAGTGCAGCTGTGATATGACAACTCTGCTTTACAGTCTACATTTAACTTGTTTCATTTATTTATTTTCAGTGAAATCCTCCCATACTTTGGAAACTTTTGGTCTTCTCTATTATTTTCTCTCGGTGTCACCATGATGCGTTCCTCTTCTTTTTCACTGGAACAGTTAAAGTGAACGTTTCCACGGTATGCATATTAACTTTAAAGTTAAACAATTCATCAACAATAAAAATCTGCGTCGACAAATTTTTATGATCGATGTTATCGACAACTTCGACTAATTGCAGCCCAAATGTGAAACACGAAACGCAAGCGGTTGGCTGAAGTCTTGCGTGATTGAACCATCGTGTGAGAGTTCTCTGCGCCGCACGCTCACATTACTTCCGTGTTTGCATGAGTGGAGTTGCCGACGTGTGTGACGATACCTCTTAATTTATCAACAAAAATCACCATTAAAGACTGTTCAACAGTTTCCAAATGTTTTTCTTAAAGCGGGGATAAACTGTTTTGTGCTACTTGCATAAACACAAGTCAGTGATTGATAAACTTTTCAAACATAAAACGCACGGAGAATGGACAACAGACCAGACACAGAGGGAGACTGTTGGAGCTGCTGGGGTAAGTAAAATATTGTTGTTGTTCTTGTTGCTTTAAACATTTGTGTCATAATTTAATAATTCATCCAACATGATGGTGTTTTCTTTTACAAACTATGGATACAGTAGTTAACTGTTGGTTAAGAGCTGTGAATAAATGCAGAATAAAGGTTTATTTTATGAGATTAGAACATAATGAAAATGTTGGATCTGTTTTTAGTCAGGACTTCAGAGCTTCATGTCGGCGGCAGCTACCTTCATCTAATGCTTATATTACATGACACATTTAATTTTGGACTTCTAGCACTTGAGAGATTTGAAGATGATGATAATAATAATAATAATAATAATAATAATAATAATAATGATAATGATAAAATGGCAGAATTAAAAAAGCTGCAGTACAACGAGACATTTTTACTTGATAGAACTAAATTGAAATGACCAAATCTTCCAGGAAATGAATTGAAACCCTTTTTAAAATTTGAAAGTTAATTTATAGTTAAAATATAAACAACAAAAAATAAAAGAACCTAAATTATTAAACCCTACTGTGGTGTGAGGATTTAAAAATATGATGATTTTTACTTTGAAATCTCTTCTCCTTTTCATGTCCCTTCAGATGTGTGAAGACTGGGTTTCCACTCCAAGCTCCGTCCTGCACTGAGACCTTCTGAAAGGAAGAGGTCGTCAGTGAAGGACCATCCCTGCTTCATGTGGATTTCAGCACAGAAGAAGACCTCAACTTTTTCAGGGTCTTAGTTTTCACATTTAAGATTCAAGAAGGTGCTACCATGATTTGCTCCATGCTCTAACATGCATTCAGTGCAATTTACAATGGCTGCAATGTCCAATTCTTTAATGGCTGTAAGCAGGTGTAGTGTGGCCGACTACTGATTGGAGGGTCAAGGGTTCGATTCCTGCTCTGTCTGCAGTCTGCATGTCAAAATGTCCTTGAGCAAGACACTGAAGCCCCAGTTGCTCCTGGTGGGTCAGGCCAGCGCCTATGCATGGCAGCTCTGCTGCCATCTGTGTGTGAATGTGTGGATAGCAGGATCTGTAGAGCGCTTTGGTCATCTAGAGATGAGAAAAAGTGCTATATACTGTACTGTAAGTGAACATCATTTACCATTACCATTTAACTTTTTATTTAAGTTCTCAGCAAGAAAACAATGTTGGTCATTTTTTGACAACTTCACTGAGCATTTAATTCTACATAAATAACTGTTTGGCAACAGGAAATTTTTGGCAATCCTGTGCTTTTCTTGTGATGTTACATAGAATAGCATCACTGTAAACTATGGAAAAAACAGCTACTTTAAAATCTGTACTTCCTCACACAACTTTCAGTACAAAAAAACCTCTAAAAATGTTACAACTTTTTGGAAAAGCACCAACAAATTCAGGCTTTTTGGGCCACAACAATCACAAATACAGGTGGTGAAATCCTGGAGGAACTGAAATCCAGTGAGATTATGTCTACATGCTTCATGCATTGAATTTGTTTACTGACTCTGGGTTGTTAACTTGACTCTACACACCCTTTTCACTAAAGAAAGCTCTTATTAGCACTTTGTGAAATTATAAGATAAATAATAAAAAGTGCATTATTGTAACTGATTTTGGGTCAGTTCTTTATGTGATAATTTATGTATTAACAAAGTTAGCGTATTCCTGCTACAGTTTGCAGCATCAGGTCTCTAAGATTTTTTTTTCCCTGGCAAATAAAATAGCTGTTAAAATGGTAATTTCCCTGATTGAATCAGGATTAGATCGAATCAGAACTGAATCGATTCAGAACCTCAACAATTGGAATCAAATCAATTCTGGAAATCAGTGATGATTCCCAGCCCTACTACAAAGACGGGATATTTAGGGGGAGATTTACTAACGTGCTGCGCTATCGCAAAACCCTGTTTTGGCGTTAAAAAAACTGCTGTTGAGATTTACTAAAAGGTGCAGGGCAAAATTAGCGGCGAAAAGGCGTGAACAATGATAATTTTGTGCCTGGGCTCATTGCATGTGTATTTGTGGGAGTTGTCATGTCAAAGTGCAAAATTGAGGGAGGGGAGTAGTTTCATGACTGGCACAAGGTGATTCACGAAGGTTTGCGGTTGTCAGTCTCCTGCTAAATGCGCCAGGATTTAACACCCCAAAAAAGCTTGCCTTAATTCATCTGTGCCTGACATAACAGTGATCGTTGGTGCCAGGAGCAGACACTGGCGAGAACCGAGGGCACGTGGCAGAAGCTTCTTTCTGCCCGTGACTTTATTTGGCATGACAGAAGAACAGATTATATGAATATCAACGGTCTCATAGAGATCGGTGTTATCTGAACTGGACATCAGCTGCAGGGTTTCCTCTGGTAACATTTCTGTGTGGCAGCCTGCTGCCCTAAGAAAGTTTGCCGCCATGCCTAAAATACATTAAGTTAAGAAAAATTAAATATGAAAGAAACGCTCCGGAAGCACGCACACGAACAATACACATGACTGTCATCTGCACGGAAGCACCCCGCCCACCCGGTGCCCGAATGGCCATTTCTGCAGGCAGAGCTTGTCTCTGTAGAGTTGCTGTCCGAGAGAAGCATGAGCTTATTAAAGTACTTTAAATACAGAAAAAAGTACAAGAGATAAGCAGTGGAGGCATTTATGGTGGTTTTAACTTGCTGGTAACTGGAACAACAATGAGGAGTCACTTAGCTAACAGGTCTGGTTAGGCTTCATTGCAGGGAAAGGCAAGAGTGACTGATGAATCGCTGAGGATTGACTTCACCAGCCACTACAATATTAACTAATAATTTATGTTCATTATTATGTACCTGGCAAGTTAAGATGACCGAAATTCATGAAGTCAATGACTTTAATCCATCAGCAGCCTTCAGACAAACTAAACATGCCAACATTTAGATTTCAAAATAAGGGAGGTTTTTCCTGCTGTCTGGGTGGTGAGGAGATTTCTAAAAAACTATAAATACATAGAAATATTATAACAGAAATAACTGCATATTAGGTCATTTAAGTTAATTTATTTCTTTAAATATAATTTTAATAATTATATTTCTTTGAATTCAGAGTTATTGTTCTGTTCTGGCTCTACAAAATTATGGTCAAAAGTTTAAATTGTATGAGGAAAAAAGTAAAAAAAATTGCCACATTCTCTTTCACGTTTATTAAAAACAAAAACAAAAACAGCAATTTTATAATAATCTGCCTTTGTCCATCAGACAGGCCTCTTCACTGTCCAGTTTTAAAACTTCTCTTAAAACCTATTTTTATTCTCTGGCTTTGGACCCAGTTTGAGACACTGATTTTATTTGTTCTTATTGTCTCTGTTGTATGACAGTTGTTTTGTTTGTGCTGTTTTGTACTTTAGCTGTATTTTATTTTTTTATATTTTAATTGTCGCTGATGTACAGCACTTTGTGTCAACTGTCGTTTTTAAAGAGCTTTATAAATAAAGTTGGATTGGATTGCAAAAACATAAACATTAACCATAAAATAATCCACAAATTTATAATAGTCTCAAATATACAAGAGAAAATTACAAATTTGAGGAAAATGGTTTCAAATTTAGATAAATTTACAGAGAAAAGCAAAAAATTATAAGAAAATTGTTATAAATTTTGGAGAAAAACCTCAAACCTTTAAGACTGAAGTCATTGCTCAAGTTTTTAAGTGGGTGCTCTTTGTTCTCTTAACTCAACTAGAAATTTTTGGTTGTCTACTTTTAATTATTAATTTCAAAACACTGCTTTTACATGAGTAGAATTTCTGCGCTACTATACCTACCTCTGATCATATAATTTAAATATGCATGAGTAAATTACTGTTATGAATGTTTTTTTTCCCTTCCCTTTCCTACTGTTTGTCAATGGAAAAAAGAAACACTAGAATAAAAATACAAAAAAAAAAAATACATATTTTGGCTATTTATGTAAACCATGAAAAAAAAAAATCCTGCAGGACAAAACATAACACTTGGTATTTTCTAGCCCGTGTCTATACCACCATAGACGGAGAGAGATCCTGAATTAGACAGGGCTCAGAGAGGGAAAGATGAGACAGAAGAGAAGAGCCAAGGAGAGGAAAGTGTTCAGGCAGAGGGTCCAGGAGAGGTGAGAGCAGAGGGAGGAGAAGGATGACACCAGTAAAAAGTCCAAACACAGGACATCTGGGTGGGACCCCAACTGGCCCAATATTCCAACATTCAAGCCTTGGTAGTACAATATTTGAAATGGTAAGTTCCATTATGCAATATTACTGTGCAAAATTTAAAAAAAAAAAAAGAAATAAAAAGAAATAGTGTAAAATTAACATTTCCAGTTACAATCGTGTCATGTGTTGTCTCCCCCCCAAAAAATATATTGTCACCATGCCAAGGTCTTTAAGCCAGAGGAAACATTGAGCTGGCAGTTGTTTTTTTTTTTTTAAATTTCATTTGTTTATACTGTATATAGCATACTACATGAATTTGTATCCGTAAAATAGGAGCCCTTATACCTGCAGTAGACATAGTGTCAGCTGTCACCTTTTTTCTTTTTTCTGCAGCGGTTAGACTGGGATCTGGAGTTTTCCTATCAGGTCTCCGTCGCTCTTGAAGCAAAGTCTTCCACATTGCCAATTTTCTTTTCTTTTTTTTTTTTTTGTCTGTCCATATTTCTGTATTTACAGTATTTCTTTTTGCTGTGCATAAAACAGTAATTCAGTTCTCTCTTCTATTTCTCTCTCCCAGCTCAGGGTACACAATATAGGAGGAAAACAGCAATGAGATTATTAACAATTGGAGTGCACAGATCCATAGACACATCCCCCGAAATTGCAACACTGTAAGTCAATGGCATTTATAAAAAGTTGTGAACTGGAAGACCTGTAGATTTTCTTAAAACAAAGTTATTCACATAAAATCCAAGAGTCTCCATCAGACCATCTTGATGGTTCTAGTGTTAAGAAAACTTGTGCATGCCGTTAGAAAGCAAGTATTCTTGTCTGAAACAGGTAGGCTTTACAGGCCCAAATGTAGGCTGCGTTTGAAAGTGGAATACAGAGGTGTAGCCTATATGTAGGCAATTCTCTATCTTAGACTGACATATAAAAGGGACTGAACACTAATATTTATTTGATTGTGTGAATATTAATTACAGAATTATTGAAAATGAATGGGACATCCAATATTAGCGACTGTTTAAGAACCCTTGTTTATTTGTTTGTCAGACTTATTTGTGTGATCTTTTATGACTTATACTCATAAGTGTTGTATCTTGCACTTTGGGGAATGGGAGCTGTTCAGTGATCATTATAATTGTTTGAGTTTATATGTGTAGTTTATAGTCTGTCGTCAATAAACTCATGCAGTACTATAACAGGACATGTTTACAAACATTTGAGACTCATTGTAGTGCATCCTTTTATGTTTTAGCAATATTATTCAAAGATTTAAAGATTTTATTTGTCAATACAACTATACGTACAGGACATACAGGAGAATTGAAATGGTGTTTCTCTCTCTCTTCAGTGGTGTGCACAATATAAAAAAAAAGAAAAAGGAATAAAGGCTGGAAAAACAAGAACAGCAGTCTATGTACAGTAATGCTACCCATAGTGCAAATGGTGACAAAAGTTAGACCCAGACCTCCCAAAGTGCAAATAAAGATAAATAAAACACCAAACATTACTATTCTCAGAAGAATGACCTGTTTGGCTGCAGCTGCTGCATCAGTGTTGCCCATTTGTCAGTAAATAAAAAATGATTTATTTCGTTATTTTGGTGGTTTTTGTTACGGTCATCGTTTAGTCAAAGCGTGCGCATGTGTCCGCATATGATATGCAGTTAATCTGGCCATTCCGCTCCACAATCATGGTGGTATTATTAACTTTTGATTTTTAGATAGCCGTGCACCGGGAGGAGCGCCATGTTGAACCCGTGGTGCCGCAAAGGACAGTAGTGGCACGGGTGAAGCAGCAGTTGAGACTCTGTCCTGTTAATCGGGCAGACTGGGCTTGGCTCCCTGGGAAGGGCTGTGATAAGCCCGTCTGGCTGCTCTCGCTCACACCCCAATTCCCCCCTCTCCCCCACGTGCATCTCTTGTTCTCCACGTATTGATGGCCGAAACACACAATCTCCTATCTGAAAAATGCACTTTTTTGACAAAACTAAAAAAAAGAAACTTCTTGTTTTCTTGCAGAATGCTATACTTTTTTCCGTCAGAATAATTTTCTGTCACAATAAAGGGCGGGACTGTCTTGCAGACAGATATGAGCAGCCTTCCTTGTTCTCATCATCCAAAGTGAAATCTGCAAATCAGAAAATCCTGCAGATAGGAGTTTTGCATTTCAGCCACTGATATGGATAAGGGATAAGGAGAAGGACCTGCACTTATATAGCGCTTTTCTAGTCTCAAAGACCACTCAAAGGGCTTCACTAGTACTAACCCTCTATTCCAAGGGCCTATAAGAGACAAATATCTAGGGACAATTTAGAACAACCAATTAACCTAATGTGTGTCTTTGGATTGTGGGAGGAAACCGGAGCCCCTGGAGTAAACCCATGCAGCAAAGGGAGAACATGCAAACTCCACACAGAAAGGTTCCTACCCTTGCCAGCCTGGAGATTCAACCCTGGAACCTTCTAGCTGTTAGGCAACAGTGCTAACCACTGCACCACTGTGCTGCCCCAGGATAATATGCCGAATTATCCTTTAGAGCTATGCAATCACGGCAACATTATAGTATAATTTTTTAAGCATTAAATCATCAGTATTCTCTTTCTCTGCCTTGTTTTGTTTGTGGAGCGCTCTGGTGACCGGTTGTGGTGCCGTATTATCCCAGGAGTCAGTCCCAAGCCCTGCCCACACTTCTAGAAGCCAGGGCATGAAGAAAGTGGTGGCTAAACTTTTACTGATAAAAAATTACGTTTTCACTGAGCAACTCCATACTTGGGGATGCACACCCTTGTAACCTCAGCAAAGTACTTATAAAATCTGAGGTCAGTCTGACGAACAGTTTGAGAGATATGTGAGGAACACACACAAACAGACAGCGATATCTTGCATTTATAGATAGATGCTTCATTTATACATATTATTAATATTAATTAATTTAATTAATTAAAACAAAAAAGTCTGCCATGTTAAATGAAAATCTAAATTTTGAAATATAATAAACAAAATAAATTATTTTAGTGGGGTTTCTGCTTAAATAAAAACTAAAAAAAAGATATATATATTCTGCTCCTCTGAACTGGCTGTGCCTGTATTGATGACCCACTTCCACATCAGCTGACTGTGCCTGTGTGCAATTTTGCCGTGCTCTTGGCGGATGGGTGGTCATTATTGAAATAAAGTGACTGCGTCTGTGTTCATAATTTTGTGTGTTGTTAGTAGACCACTGGCAAAAATTGGCCACTCGCTGAAGCACTCTCTCTAATTTGCGCACCTGCTAATTTGCACTGCCTTATTAAATCTGTCCTTAAAGGTTCAAGTTGATAAACTTTATTGTTTTGATGCAATATTCACTCATTAGGGCCAGAGCCACTGATAAAGTCAGTGGGTGAGAGCCCTATTGTAATTGTTAGAATTTTTTTTATTTTTTTATTTTTTTTTTTTCTTCTTCTCCATCTGAGATCTCATTTTTGGGGTAGTGAACGTGCATGAAAACTCACCATTTTTTTGCAGGGACCTCAAGACTGGTGAAAAATTGAATATTTTGGAGGAAACATGAATGACCCTACAAAAATGGCTCGACAGCGCCACCTAACATATGAAGTCAATGGGGAGTGGCACACGCTTACTTTCGCATAGAAAGGTGAAAATCGGGTGACATGTTTATCATGTCAAGAAATGCGTAAAGCTCCATAGAAGTGATGGTCTACACCCAACAGGAAGTCGGCCATTTTGGCACGAAGTGGCAGTGACCTGATTTCCACCTCGTGCAATTGACTCATATTTGATCAAACTCATCCTAGGGTTATAGTCCGATTGAGCTCATTTGTAGTGACAATCATCTATACCCATGTGCCATTAAAACTTATTGAAAACTTTTTTAAAAGTTGGACGGTTTGGCTGTAGGGGCGTGGCAAAGTTTGATGCCATTGATGATCATTCTATGACCATTCTGACGGCAGTAACTCTGATATGCATTGTCGAATTTCAACCAAATTCAATATTATGGATATCAGTCCAATTCCAAACAGTTTTATAGAAAAATATTCATAGAAATCTACAGTGCCACCTAGTGCTTAAAGGAAGAATTGCTGAAAATTGTTTTCTTTATTACTCACGCGCCCCTTGCCAGAATGACGGTAAATTTTCTGAGATTCATCAGATCACAGGGATGATCATAACTGCACATCAACTTTACCATGACATCACACTTGTTACCATGGACATGCCCTCCTCACCATTCAATCCATGATCTTGTTGGGGTGGTTGGGAACGCCCTGGAGTCATGAAATCTGAAACATAGGTTCAGGGGACTGTCATATGTTGTCCTATGTGGGTGGGCAACACATTACTGACAGGGAAGTGTTACCATGGAGACATGGCAAAGGTTGATGCCTCACCATGGAACATCGTAAAGTTGTAAGTTGGACAAACTGTCTGATTTTCACCAAATTTTCTATGATGGATAAAAGTCCCACCCCACATGCTCCTACAAAAAAAGATTCACAAAAGTTATAGTACCATTTACTGCTCACAGGAAGTACTGCGCCAAATGGATTACTTCATGCAGCGCTTGCCGCGACAACGGGAAATTTTCTGAGCCAGCTAGGTATGACGGGCACCGGGGTCTGCAGTTGTGCGGGGGGCGAGGGCCTGGTTTCAGCTGCTTGTAGCTTTAATTTATTTTTATTTTTTTAGCCACTGACAACGTCAGTCGGCGAAAGCCCTATGTAATTGCTCCGTTTCTTTATTAGGGCCTGAGCCACTGACAGCGTCAGTCGGCGAAAGCCCTATTGTAATTGCTGTTTCTTATCATTTTTCTGCCTAAACAAAAGCAAATTTCACCCTCTGAACGTTAACCAAAATGCTAAACACTAAACTGGAAAACATATGTGCCCCCCACCCATAATTTTTGTGGGTGGGGCCAAACGTACAAGGTCTATGAAGACTGGAGATTGTAAACTTTGCCGTAGAAACATAAAAATTGGGTGAGGTGTGCATCACCTCAAGACATGCAAAAAACATAATTGTGGCCCTTCCCCACCGCCAACAGGAAGGGGTTTGCCTCAAACTCGCCCGGTCTCCAATTCGGAAAAAAGTCACACCTCACACTTGAACAAACTAGTCCAGGCGAAGTTTGACTCCTCCCCTTACTAATTCAAACAGCTGTAATTTGGGCAATACTTATCCGATGTGCACCAAAGTTTCCATGATGGAAGATAGTCCTGCCCCGAACGCATCTACATTAAAATGCCTGACAAAAGATATAGCGCCACCGAGTGGTTAAAGGAAGAATTGCTTAAAACTTTTATTTATTACTCATGCGCTACTTGCCAGAATGACATGAAATTTTCTGATATTCATCAGACCACGGGGATGATCATAACTGCACATCAACTTTAACATGACATCACACGTGTTACCATGGACACACCCTCCTCGCCATTCAACCCGTGAGCTTATTGGGAGGAACTGTCATCTGTAGAACTATATGGGTCAGCAACACATAACTGATAGGTAAGTGTTACCATGGCGACATAGCATAGGCTGACTCCTCCCCATGGAACATCAAAAACTTGCAACTTGGACAGACTTCATCAGATTTTCACCAAATTTTCTACAATGGATGTTATTGCCGCCCCAAACGCATCTATGTAAAAATAATTTACAAAAGTTATAGCGCCATCTTGTGGTTAGAACAACAGACACTTGTAAATTGGACAAACCTTGTATGAGTTTCACCAAATTTTCCACGATCAATATTAGTCCCGCCCCAAAAAAGTCTATATAAAAATAATAAACAAAAGTTAAAGCACCTCCAAGTGGTTAAAGGAAGAATTGCTGAAAACTCTTATTTATTACTCACGCGCCGCTGGCCAGAATGACATGAAATTTTCTGAGAGTTAACAGACCATCTTTTTGATCATAACTGCACATCACCTTAGCATGGCGTCACTGCTGTTACCTCCTCACTATTCAATCCATTATCTTGTTGTGACAGTTGGGAACGACCTGGGGTCATGAAATCTGCAACATAGGTTGAGGTGACTGTCATATAGTGTCCTATATGGGTGGACGACACATAACTGACAGGGAAGTGTTGCCATGGCGACATGGCGAAGATTGACTCCTCACCATGAAACATCGGAAAGTTGTATCTTGTACAAACTTTGTATGATTTTCACCAAGTTTTCATCAATGGATAATAGTCCCACCCTGAACGCTCCTCTATAAAAATAACAAAAGTTAGAGTGCCGCCTACTGGTTACAACATCGGACCTTTGTAAATTTGACAAACTTTGTACGATTTTCACCAAATTTTCTACTCTCAATATTCGTCCTGCCTCGAACACGTCTATATAAAAATAATAAACAAAAGTTATAGCACCAACTAATGAATAAAGGAAGAATTGCTGAAAAGTGTTTGCTTTCTTGTTCTCTCACCAGCTTAAAAAATGACATGAAGGAATGACTAGGGCTCATTGACAGTACATGTACATAGTACAGAACTGTTTCCATGGCCACCGGCTTACTTCAGTGGTTTTCTCTTGGGGGCGGCTGTGGCACAGGTGTAGTGTGACCGACTACTGATCGGAGGGTCATGGGTTCGATTCCCACTCTGTCTGCAGTCTGCATGTCGAAGTGTCCTTGAGAGAGACACTGAACCCCCAGTTGCTCCTGGTGGCCAGGCTAGCGCCTGTGTGTGTATGGCAGCTCTGCCGCAATCAGTGTGTGAATGTGTGTGTGAATGGGTGGATAGCAGGATCTGTAAAGCGCTTTGGTCATCCAGAGATGAGAAAAAGCGCTATATAAGTGAGCGCCATTTACCATTTCCCACCATGCAAAACATGACAGTTACAGCTCAGACAATCCTTGTCTGATTTGGACCAAACTTTGCACAAACCATACTAATCCCACTCTGAACACATATGTATATTAATATTCACAAAACTATCACACCAGCACCTACTACTGACATGATGTACTTCACAGAATTGTTTCAAATTTTGCGCAAAGACCAGTAGTCACAATGGCATGACATTTTCAATGGTTTCTCAGAGTGCATTGGACTACCCTCAGTGGAAGTCACTTTTGTCCTGTGATAACCACAATTGCCTGTCATGACGCCCGCAGGGCCATCATCTGTCTCAGCTGCGTGCACACCTGTTGCCAATTGTCAGCGGGCTTTAAGAGCCAAGCCTGCCAGCGACTCAGCACGGAGCCGTCTGTCAAACTTACGAAGGCACATCTCTCATCCTCAGCCACGACTTGGCTCAACCTCTGACCAAGAGCAACACGTCGAAGCACGTAAGCTTAAACTGCACTCACCTTGTCAAGCTCCTTTCCCCTGTGCACAGGTGGCCCTCCCTGGCGGTGGATTCTCCCTCCCTGGCGGTGGCTCAGCTCCACACCGGCACCAGGGTAACTTCCCCACTTCCCGGCACAGAGCTGGATGCTCTTCCCCTGGCTGTCGCCCGCAGGGCAAACTGAAGCACAACATCGCCACCTGTAAAGTAAGCGGCTGTCTTTATTACGCTGTCTGCGCTGGTGCAGCATTAACATCTTTGCTTTGTCTCCATAGGGTTGCCAGGCAGAACGGCGTCCTGCTCAGCCCCAGCACGAGACCAGCACTTCACACCACACTGTACATGCACGCACTCACACACAAGACACAGGTTAACAATAAAAGGATAATTGTATTTCCTCGAGTCTGTCTTCTGTCCCCTGGGTCCAGAAATTATGTCAGTACGGCTCCGTCAGGGCGACCCAGCGGACAGCGTGCTAGCACGCTGTTTAAACACCCTAGATGCTCGAGTTGAACAACTAGCTTACCAACAGAATGTTATTCTGGCCCAGTTAACCCAAATTAACAGCCGGTTGGATCGTCTGGATGGACAGCGGACGTTCCCACCGGCTTCCGGGGCTCCACTGGGTCCCGCTAGCCCCCCGCCTAGCCAGGTTAGTCAGGTCCCTTCGGCCTGCCTCACACCGGTGCCCATGCCCGCTCGCTTCAGTGGGAAGCTCGAGGAAGCCCGGGGGGTTATCCTGCAATGTGAGACGGTTTTCCAGCGAGTACCGGGGGACTTTCCTATGGATCATAGCAAGATAAGCTACATTGCTATCCTGCTAGAAGGTAGGGCGCTAGCCTGGGCCTATGCCGTTATGGCTAAGCCCAGCTATGCTAATTTAACACACCAGCGGTTTCTGGCTGACTTCCATGAGGTGTTTGACCACTCCGACCGGGACACCGTGCTCACCACCCGGCTACTAAACCTTTGACAGGGCGGTAGGTCCGCTGCAGACTACGCGGTCGATTTCTGGGTGGTAGCCGCTGAGTTCGGGTGGGAGGATGCCTCGTTGTGTAGCATATTTATCCGTAGCCTAAGCCCCTGTCTAAGGGACGAACTAGCTAGGCTGGATAAACCAGAATGACTAAACAAGCTAATTTCACTTACCGGCTTACAGGCTGAGGGAATGAGCAGCCGAGCAAAGAGCTTCCAGCCACTCGAGCGCGCAGTTTTTACTTTCCTCACAGTCACCTCAGTTGGCTTTGCCCTCTCCGGAAGGACTTCCGGGGCAGGAGGATATGGTAATCGGGCACTCCAAAATTCCGCCTGCTGAGAAACAGCACCGTAGGGAGCTAGGGCTGTGCTATTATTGTGGTAGCAGTGCACGAGTTGGAAAATTGTACGAGTCGGTTAAAAGAGGAGGTCTGTGGGTCACAGTAGGGGGACTCACGGACGCGTCCCAGTCAAAACCCCTCACCAGCTGCCTCGTGCCCATCCGACTCATTCACAAACACACTGAACATTCCACCCACGCACTGATTGACTCGGGGGCTGAGCAGAATTTTATATCAGGAGACCTGGCAACCCGGTTAGGGCTCCCTTGTCAAACTCTCCAGCCACCGCTCAAGCTGATAGCCCTATCAAAGGCTCCTCTAACGACCATTTCTCAGCAGACCGCCCCGGTGTCTGTGATCGTTTCTAGGAACCACAGGGAGGATCTACGCTTTCTGGTGCTGCCCTCCTCCACTTCTCCGATCATCCTGGGTTACCCCTGGCTGCGGCTACATGATCCTTCATTCGACTTGCAGACAGGAAGCATCTCATCATGGAGTACGTTCTGCCTCAGCGCGTGCCTGCAGTCTGTGGCATGTGCCCCGTCTGTGACTGTGGCTCCACGCTCGTCTCCCCCCCGCCGAGATCTGTCCAAGGTGCCAGTTGAGTATCATGACCTGGGGGCGGTCTTCAGTAAGTCGCGGGCGCTGTCCCTTCCCCCCCCACTGCCCTTATGACTGCACTATTAATCTCCAGGCTGGTGCCCCGCTGCCGTCAAGCCGTCTGTACAGCTTGTCTGCTCCAGAACAGGAGGCGATGGATACGTATATCAAGGAGTCACTCAGCTCAGGGATCATCCGCCCGTCTTCTTCGGCGGTGGGGGAAGGATTCTTCTTCGCTGGCTCTATGGAGACTGGAGACCATAAACTTTGCCGTAGAGACATAAAATTTGGGTGAGGTGTGCATCACCTCAAGACATACAAAAAAACATAATTGTGGCCCATACCCACCACCAACAGGAAGGCCGCCACCTTGCCTCAAAGTCACCCAACCTCCAATTCGGAAAAAAGTCACACCTCGCATTTGAACAAACTAGTCCTAGGGACCTGTTCTGATTGAGCTCATTTTTACATGGCAGCATCTATAGGAATTGGCCATTAAAAATTGTATAAATTAAGTCAAAATCTCAAAAGGTGTGGCCAGGGCGCCATGGCAAAGTTTGACTCCTCCCCTTACAACTTCAAACAGCTGTCACTCGGGCAAAAATTGTCCGATTTCCCCCAAGCCTTCCATGATAGAAAATAGTCCTGCCCCAAACGCGTCAATATTAAAATACCTGACAAAATATATAGCGCCACATAGTGGTTAACGAAAGAATTGCTATAAACTATTTTATTTATTACTCCCGCGTCACTTGCCAGACTGATGTGAAATTTATTGAGATTAATCACACCACAGGGATGATCATAACTGCACATCAACTTTAGCAGGATGTCACACGTTACCATGGACACGCCCTCCTCGCTATTCAATCCTTGATCTTTTTTACAGGATTAGGAATGACCTGGAGTCATGAAATCTTGAACATAGGTTGAGGTGACTGCAATATATAGTCCTATATGGGTGGACAACACATCACTGATAGGTAAGTGTTGCCATGGCGACATGGCGTACGCTGACTCTTTGCCATAGAATATCAAAAACTTGCAAATTGGACAAACTTCATCTGATTTCCACCAAATTTTCGGCAGTGGATATGACCCACCCCAAACGCATCTCTGTAAAAATAATAATCAAAAGTTATAGCGCCACCTTGTGGTAAAAGCAACAGACACTTGTAAATTGGACAAACTTTGTACGATTTTTACATATTCAATATTAGTCATTTTTTACATATTCAATATTAGTCCCACTGCAAACACATGTATATAAAAATAATAAACACAAGTTATACAGCCCCCGGGTGGTTAAAGGAAGAATTGCTGAAAACTCTTTTATTTATTACTCATGCGCTGCTGGCCAGAATGATGTAAAATTTTCTGAGATTCATCAGACCAAAGGGATAATCATAACTGTACATCAACTTTGGCATGACATCACATTGTTACCATGGACACGCCCTCCTCTCCATTCAATCCATGAGCTTATGGGGAGGGGTGGGAAGGTCCCAGAGTAATGAAATTTGGAACATACGTTGACATGACTGTCATATATAGTCCTGTATAGGTGGACCACACATAACTGACAGGGAAGTGCTGCCATGGTGAAGTTTGACTCCTCCCCTTACAAAATCAAGCAGCTGTAACGACACAACTTGTCTGATGTGCACCAAAGTTTCCATGATGGAAAATATCCCCGCCCGGAATGCGTCTACATCAAAATACCTGACAAAAGATATTGTGCCACCTACTGGTTAATGAAAGAATTGCTGAAAACTGTTTTGTTTATTACTCCCGCACCACTGGCCAGAATGACATGAAATTTTCTGAGATTCATCAGACCAAAGCAATGATCATAACTGCACATCAACTTTAGCATGACGTCACACGTGCTACCATGGACACACCCTCCTCGCCATTCAATCCTTGAACTTGGTTGCAGGATTAGGAACAAACTGGAGTCATGAAATCTTGAACAATGGTTGAGGTGGCTGTCATATATAGTCCTATATGGGTTGACAACACATAACTGACAGGAAAGTGTTGCCATGGCAACATGGCGAAGGTGGACTCCTCACCATGAAACATCAGAAAGTTGTATCTTGGACAAACTTTGTCTGATTGTCACCAAATTTTCTAAAATGGATAATAGTCCCACCCTGAATGCTCCTATATAAAAATAACAAAAGTTAGAGTGCCGCCTAGTGGTTACAGCATCGGACCCTTGTAAATTGGACAAACTTTGGACAGTTTGCACCAAATTTTCTACGATCAATATTCGTCCTGCCCCGAACGTGTCTATATAAAAAATAATAAACCAAAGTTTTAGCGCCCCTTTTGATTAAAGGAAGAATTTCTGAAAACTGTTTTCTTTCGTTTTCTCTCACCAGCAGAAAAAATGACATGTATCATTGACAGTACGTGTACATAGTACAGAACTGTTTCCATGGCAACCAGCACGCTTCAATGGCTTCCTCGCAATGCAAAACATGACAGTTACAGCTCAGACAATCCTCGTCTGATTTGGACCAAACTTTGCACAAATCATACTGATCCCATTCTGAACAGGTCTGTATATCAATATTCCCAAAATTGTCACACCAGCACCTACTACTGACATGAGGTACTGCACAAAATTGTTTCAAATTTTGCTCAAAGTCCAGTAGTCACAGTGACATGACATTTTAAGTGGTTTCTCAGAGTACATTGGACTACCCTCAGTGGAAGTCACCTTTGTCCTGCCATAAGCACAGTTGCCCTGGAAATCCACTCCTTGCCTTTCGACAATGGACACTTGTAAATTGGACAAACTTTGTACGAATTCCACCAAATTTTCGATGATCGATATTAGTCCCGCACCGAATGTGTCTATATATAAAAAAAAAAAAAAAAATAGCACCCCATTGATTAAAGGAAGAATTTCTGAAAACCTTTCTTTCTTTTTCTCACCAGCAGAAAAAAAAATTATATAATGGAATGACTAGGGTTCATTGACAGTACATGTACATAGTACAGAACTGTTTCCATGGCAACCAGCATGCTTCAATGGCTTCATCGCAATGCAAAACAGGACAGTTACAGCTCAGACAATCTTCGTCTGATTTGGACCAATCTTTGCATAAATCATACTGATTCTATTCTGAACAAGTCTGTATATCAATATTCACAAAACTCACACCAGGACCTACTACTGACATGAGGTACTGCACAAAATTGTTTCAAATTTTGCACAAAGACCAGTAGTCACAAGAACATGACATTTTCAGTGGTTTCTCAGTGCATTGGACTACCCTCAGTGGAAGTCACTTTTGTCCTGCCATAAGCACAGTTGCCCTGGAAACCCACTCCTTGCCTTTCGATGGACACTTCTAAATTGGACAAACTTTGTGACCTTTAGCACCTGAACCATTCCAATACAGTACCAGAAATCCCCACTAGATACCGTAGATGGGATATTAAAATGTCATGGTCCACTGTATCAAAGGCAGCAGTTAGGTCAAGAAGGACAAGAATCACAAAATCACCAGAATCCAGTGCCAGGAGGATGTCATTAAAGACCCTTAACAAAGCTGACTCTATGCTACCGGGGGAGGGGGGGGGGGTGTAAATCCAGACTGAAACGCCTCCAGGACACCATTCTCATCCAAAAAAGCCTTTAACTGAAGAGAAACAATTTTCTCCAATATTTTTGACAGTAAAGGTAACTTTGAAATAGGCCTAAAATTAGCCAACACAGTTTGATCAAGACCAGGTTTCATTAGCAAAGGTTTCACTACTGCATGCTTAAAATTTGCAGGGACCACACTGGAAGACAAATTGTTGCTTAAAATGGTTAAAACCGACTGACCTATACTAGATAAAACATCTTTAAAAAGTGAGAGGGGGACCGTCACAAGGGGAACCTGAGGGCTTAGTATGACCAACCACATCGTCTAATTGCAACAGGGTTTGCTGGAAAAAAAATAGGGGCTACAAAATACATCTATTTTAAATGTTATAAGTGTTATGCTAAAAATAATACCTTATGTAAAACACTTTTTTATTTATGTGTTTATAGTATGATTAGTAGCCCTGGATGTAATGAATGTTGGCTGTATTATTGTCATGGAGCGGTCCTCGCGGACCACTAATGAGACACTATAGGCAGCTGTAGAGTTTGCACATTTATTAAAGGAAGACATACACTACAAAATAATGAGCCTCGTGGGGCAAAACACAAATAAAGGCTTCACTAGACACTGACGGTAACTGAGAACTAGGAAGACTGATGGGAGACAAGGATACAACACTACATACTAAAAGCGAGGGCGGAACCTAACGCCGAAAGGAACTGGCTTCAGTCGTAGGGAACCTAGTCTGGATAAGGTGAGGTCGCAGCCCCGAGTGACAGGAGCTGCTCCCTTAAATAGGGCAAGATAATTAATCAGCTGATGAGGGTGTCATCAGCTGAATCAAAACCAGCTGTTACTGCTTGGCTCTGACAGCCGGAAGCCCCGCAGAGACGCTGTCAGAATAAGAGCTCTGAGAGCCCACCTGGACTAAATACAGAATGGGAGGAAAATACTGCATGACCCGAGTGCGGACGAGATCGGCGCTCAGACCATGACAATTATACTGTATGTAATTTATCATGCCACATGGATGGATGGTTTATTGTTGGTCTGTCTTGTAAATACTAATTTTCATATGTAGTCAGTGACATTTTGATGTTATAAAATGAATTTTTAAATAAACTGTACCCAAACATAACATAAAGAAGTAATCCATCTCAACTTTATTTACAGACGTGGACAAAATTGTTGATAACCTCCCATCAAAGAAAGACAGTTCCACAGTGGTTAGTCAAATAACTTGACTCTGGCAAGAGAAATAATAAATAAAAATTTTCTGAAAATTAACTTGAATTTTGGTTCACCAGAATCATTTTAAAAAACTAACACAAGAAACTAGGAGACTTATGGAATTTTTTTTTCTTCAAGAGAAGGTTACCAACAGATTTGTCCATGTCTGTATATAGCACATATTCACAACAACAGTCATCTCATAGCACTGTTAAACTGCAGAGGAAAACCCCACAATTGCAGAAAGACCCTACCCTCTAGCAATTGGGTAATCCCTTGTGAGAAGCATTTTGTGATAGTGGAGAGGAAAAACTCCCTTTTAGCAGGAAGAAACCTCCAGCAGAACCAGGCTCAGGGAGGGGCAGTCACCTGCTACGACTGGCTGGGGGTGAGGGAATAGAGAAGAAGAAGAAAAAGAACAGCCATGTAAAGAACAAACAGCATGACGGGGACTCAATCTATGGGAGAGAACAAACAGATGTTAATAACCAGCAAAAATATTGAAGAATTGAAACTGAAGAAAGGAATGAAGCCCAGTGCATTGTAGGAGGTCCCCTAGCTGTCTAAACCTATCAGCAGCATAGCAAAGAAAGGGTTCAGGGTCTCCTGATCCCACCCTAACTATAGGCTATGTCAAAAAGGAAAGTTTTAACCCTATTCTTAAAAACAGAGATAGAGTCTGACTGCCATATCCAGATTGGCAGCTCGTTCCAAAGGAGAGGAGCCTGATAACTGAAAGTTCTGCCTTCCATTGTACTCTTAGAGATTATAGGTATTACAAGTAGTCCTGCATGTTCTTTCTAACTAAAGAGAAGGATTTAAAACTTAATTCTAAATTCTATAGGAAGCCAATGACGTGATGCCAGAACCGGAGACATGTGATCTCTCTTTCTAGTCCCTGTTAAAACTCTAGCTGCAGCATTTTGGATCAGCTGAAGACATTTTTGAGAAATTTTAGGACAGCCTGATAATAAAGTGCTACAATAATCTGATCTAGAGCTAATAAAAGCGTGGATTAGTGTCTTGGCAGTATTTTGGAAATGATAAAAAGCAGTCTTAGAAACAAGTTTAATAAGTAAATTAAAGAACAGATCTTGATCAAAAATGACTCCAAGGTTCCTTACAGAACTGTTAGCAGAGAGAGTAAACCCATCCAAACTAAGTCTGATTTGGGAAAGTATTTCTAAGGTTTTTTTGGGCCAACTAGAATGACTTCAGTCTTATCTGAATTTAATAGCAAGAAATGACAAGTCATCCACACTCTGATTTCCTTAAGACAAGCCTTTAATTTGGCTAATTGATTACTGTCATCTGGCTTCAGTGACAAATATAATTGTGTGTCATCTGCATAACAAGATTCAAGATTCAAAGGCTTTATTATCATGTGCACAGTTAAGAAATGCTACATTTCCTGAGCAATGAAATTCTTACTTTGCTCTCTGAACGAATGCCAAGTTAAAGGTACAGAAACAACAATTCTAATAGGTCATGACACACTAACGCAGTAACTCAATCCTAATACTAATGGATGCTGATAACACACACACCAACACAGTTAGGCAGTAGAGGAATGAAACTGAAAATTCACTGGATGACTAAAGTGATAGTGGTATATTGATATCAGAGATGACGTGAACCTGAGATGGCATGAACCTACTGTATGTACAGTGTGCAAATGAGCATTGTGCAACAAGCAGCGTATAATTACAAATTATTGATAAGTAGCAGCAGAGATGATATAGTATTAGACAGGTGATACTATAGCTACTGTACAGGTGAGCAGTGTGCAAATTTAGCAGCCGGTGTGTGTTCCTATATGTGAAGCTGTGTTACAGTTTTGGGAGCTGTTATCTGTTCATGAGTCTGATGGCAGTGGGAAAGAAGGAGTTTTTCAGTCTGGTTGTCCTGCATTTCACACTTCTGTACGTCTGGCCTGAGGGTAAAAGTGTTAACAATATAAATTTATGCAGTGCTTTCTAATGATAATACCTAACGGAAGCATAACTAGACTTATCCTTATCCTTAAAAAGAATAGGGCCTAACACAGATCCCTGTGGAACTCTGTGACTGAGCTTTGAATATGAAGAAAATTCGTTATTAACATGAACAAACTGGAACCTATCAGATAAATAACGTTGAAACCACTGCAAAGAACTTACATTAAGTCCAACAAGGTGTTCTAATCTATCAAGTAAAATATTATGATCAATAGTATCAAAAGCTAAGGTCTAAAAGCAGAAGCACAGAAACAAGTCCATTATCAGAGGTGATAAGGAGCTCATTAGTGACCTTCACTAAAGCTGTTTCAGTACTTATCAAAAATTAATATACTGTACATATATATGAAAAAATACTTTAAAAATTGTATGTGTCCATAATAACCGGCGACGCCACACGAGTTGGCTGCCTTTTGCAACTGCCTTTTTTTTTTTATCTTCCTTCTTCTTTCTACACCTTTCACTCTATATATATATCACGGACACACAGATCGCCCCAAAGGCCTCCCGAGTCGGCGGACGGAGCCACTGTTTACAGCAGGAGACGATACAGCAGGGAAGAGCTAGCTAGCACTCAACCACCACCCGGTACTAATAGAGAAACTCAACATACTGGGGAACTGTAGCGAAAACGACGCAGGTGCCAGGCTGGAGTTTAGGCAGCGTGCAAGAAATATAAGACAGAATAATAAAGAACGATGGCAAGAACCAAGCAGACCGCCCGTAAATCTACTGGAGGAAAAAGCCCCCCAGGAAGCAGCTAGCCACCAAGGCTGCTCGGAAAAGCGCTCCGGCCACCGGCGGAGTGAAGAAGCCTCACCGTTACAGGCCCGGTACCGTGGCTCTGAGAGAGATCCGTTGCTACCAGAAATCCACGGAGCTGCTCATCCGTAAGCTGCCCTTCCAGCGCCTGGTGAGGGAGATCGCTCAGGACTTCAAGACCAACCTGCGTTTCCAGAGCTCCGCCGTCATGGCTCTGCAGGAGGCCAGCGAGGCCTACCTGGTGGGTCTCTTCGAGGACACCAACCTGTGCGTCATCCACGCCAAGAGGGTCACCATCATGCCCAAAGACATCGAGCTGGCCTGCCGCATCCGCGGAGAGAGAGCTTAGACTTTCTGCTGCACATCCACCAACCACAATGCTCCGCACTGTGTGTCTATATATATATATATATATATATATAGTAATATGTACATATGTATACTAGCTGTTCTTGTTTTTTCTTGCCTTCTGATTGTTGCTCTGAGTGTTGCTATCCCTGTGCTGTTGCAATCCTGGAATTTCCCCATTGTGGGACTAATAAAGGCTTATCTTATCTTATCTTATCTTAATATTTAGATCTGAGCAGTTACATGATGAGACTATGGTGTCCAGTAAGAATGTCACAGCCAGTAGCATAGCTAGGTTGATGTCACATTTCGTCAGCCCATATTAAGTTCATCTCACAAAAAGAGTCCTCGCTGACATGCTGTATGTGGCTCGTAATCACCAAAGAACTGAGACTGTAGAATAGCCTGTGCTGCATGTTGATGTTTGTCTCCACCAACCAGCTGGGGCAAGAGCAAGAGTGACACCTACGGGCAAGGAGATCAGAATGTTGCCTTTAAGAGAAGAATCGGGAGAAATATAGTTTATCTTTCGTCTGTAATATCTGCTCTTATTGCCATTGGTTACTAATATTTCTGAAACAACTGTCAGTCAAACCTTGATCTAACTGAGGATAATCTGTTCTTTCTCAAATCTTTAGAGATGAGTTACCCTTTGGACTTGTGTAGGTCTTGCAGCTAGGGTAAACTTGGAACATTTTTTTCTCCTCCTCGCACACATCGCCACCTGCGTTATGTCTTGCACACTGAAGTAGAAGTAGGGAGCAATAAGAAGAGCTCTGCAAACAGTAAAGAAACACTGGATGAAATGAAGGAAGAGTGGGGCGGGACTGAGAAGTGAAAGGAGTTTAAAAGAGGTCAGACAGTGCTTCAGTGAACTGCTGGCTAGTGTGTCAGTGAGAAGAGAGAACAGGCAAATAGAAGAGCGATGGAGAGAGGGAAAGATGGAGGGATGGTGTGATAGTGGAGGAGGTGTCAGTGGATCTCTGTCTCTCCAGTGCTATGTAAACAGAGCAGCAGAGGGGAGTTGAATCTCCTCCAGATTGGAATGTCTGGTATGGCTACTGAAGGAGGGGGAGGGTAGGTATGTGTTGGATCAGAGGTTAGAGGAGGCAAAGTCAATGAGTGAGCGCAGGGGAGGAGTTGTGGACGTCCTGGCTTCTTAATCTAAACGGTCAGGACCTCAGAATAAATCAGGTTTTACAGAATGATCCTCAAGACAGAGTTGGGAATTAGAAAGGAGATGTTTAATTGATCAGACACACAAAGTCATATCAGTTCTGATCAACAGTATTAAGCCGAAAAATTCAGTATATGACTTCTAATGTTTTTTTGTGTTTTAGGTTGTTTTGTGTTGTTTTGTGTTCTCATAGACAGGAGAGATCTACCTTTTTCTTCAGCAGGGGGTGTCAGTGAAGATCTTCACCTTCACAGCTGGGTGTATAACTGATGTCGTTGCTCCAGAGATACACTGACACACTGACTTACTACCCTCTGAATTCAAACTGCTGTTTAGAATAGCAATTAGCTGACAATAAAAAAGGTCTTAGCATATTGTGAATTCTTCTTCTTCTTCTTCCTCTTCCTCTTCCTCTTCCTCCTCCTCCTCACCCTGTCCCTTCATATTTTTCCACAACAACCATCTTCATGTCCTTCTTCACTACATTCATGAACCATCTTCTCTGATTTCTGTCTGGTACCAAAAGTCCTTAAATTAGGGATGAAGAAATGTGTTCCACCCTTTTTCCAGTAGATAGATATTAATGCATTGGCTTTAAATATTAATTCAGAGTACAACCACATCCATTAAGGAAATAACTCCAAAAACATCATTCATAAAATTTTATTTAATGGAATAAAACACTGAAATAAATGAATCATTGTGTTGTTATTACCTTCACCAAGGAGGTTATTTTTTTATGTTAGTTTATTTGTTAGTCTGTCTGTCAACCAGAGGGTTGGTGGTTCGAATCCCGCTCTCCCCAGCCATCTTGCCATTGTGTCCCTGGGCAAGACACTTTACCCACTTTGCCTCCAGTGTCCATGACACAGTATGAATGTGTTTAAATGTTCAGTAGTGGTTGGAGAGGCCATTGGTGCAGATTGGCAGCCACGCTTCCATTAGTCTGCACCAGGGCCGCTGTGGCTACAGTAGTAGCTTACCACTGCCATTGTCTTTCTGTGGAGTGAATGAATAATGGACTCACTGTAAAGCATTTGGGGTATCTTGAAAGGCGCTATATACTGTAAATGCAATCCATTATTATTATTATTAAAATAACTCAGAAAGTTATGAATGGATTTTGAATAAATTTTCAGGAAAGGTATGTAATGGCACAAGGAGCAGATGATTAGATTTTGATGATGATCTGAGAGGTCATACCTCCACCAAGGACTTTGTATTTGTGCAGCAGGATTACACAAAAACTACTGGATGGATTTGGATGAAATTTTCACCAGAGGTGGTTCTTGGGATAGAGAGGAAGCCATTACATTTTAGTGATGATCTGAGAATGCATACCTCAGCCAAGGCTCATATCTTCTCACAGTGTGTTAGCAACAATACTCCAAAACTAATGGACAGACTTTGGTGTAGTTTTCCCCAGAAGTGGCTCAAGACCTACACACAAACCCATTACATTTTGGAGGTGATCCATGACTCAATGACAATGATTGGCCAAAACTGCAGGAAACTTGCGGCGATTGGTTGAATTTACATGATTTGGTGCGATTGCAACATCACAAAATCCTGGAGGGACTGAAATCTGGTGGCTGTTGTGCTATAATAGGTGTAACGATGGACTACCATTACCTGTATTGACTCTCTAATTAGATGGCACATTGTGCATGCAAGGTTAAAAAAAAACAACATAACTTTAGAATACTAAAACTAGTGGTGTTGGATGATTAAAATTTCTAATCGCAATTAATGTTTTGAGTCATTGAGTTAATGGCATATTTTTTTCCATTCAAATACAATGTACCTTAACTTGCCAAATTTTCAAGTTTATAAACATGGGAGTGGATAAATATGCCGGCTTTCTGCCACTGCAGATTTATTACAGCTCAATATGTCAAAAATGACAACCATTCATTCAGGATATTTTTCAAAAAAATCCTCAAAAGTGCTGAAATATTGCATGTGTAAACAACAGAATGGCAGAGCTTAATAACGTCATTGTAGCATTGCTTACAATGCTGACACAATTCAGTGTCCAACTTTACTCTTGTAGTAAACTGTAAATAAATTGTAAACATCAAAGAGGCAGTGCATATGAGGAGTATAATATAGAACCAGGACTCTACTTATATAGTGCAACTTACTTAGCTTATACTTCCAACTTCTTTGGCTAAAACAGACTTTTCTTTATCCTCTTCAGCAGAGGTATAGGAACACAATTTCCAGCTCTTTCAACTTAACTTGTACGTGTTCTAAAAATGAACATGGACGCCCAACATAAAAGTTATCACTAACAGAACAACATACATGGGTTGTTCCCATTTACTTCTTTCTATTGAGCCTGTTGCCCAAACAGACAAGCTTGTTTACATTTTCAGATGACAGAGCAGCATGGTTCTTCTGAATCACATGACCAGACAGTGAAAACAACCTGTCACAGGGCACGAACGTGGCAGGTGTTGCCAGGCACTTGTGTGCAAGCAGAGCCAACTGTGGGTGCGCCCCTTCATGTTTGGACCACCACTGTTGGGGGCAGTCCTCCATGCCAATAGTGGGTTCTACCCTGTATTGCTCAAGACACTTCTCAATACTATCATCTTCCTCATCAGATGAAGACTCTGGGACAGGCATGAGCGATAATTGTTTCTTCAGTGGTTCAGATGTTTCAGGCTCTTGCGGCTGTGCAGGATTGTCCATCTCTCTCAGCAAGGCAGTGATGGGATGCCACACCTTAGCCCTCTCAGATTTGCTCAGACACTTGAGGTCCTTAAAAAAAGAGAATCCAGTACTATTACTACGCTCAGCCATGCAGTGTTTTTTCTTTGCATTTCTCCAGGTCTGCTGTGAAGGTCTCCTTGAATCGAATTATGTAAGTTGGCTCGTTCTCAGTGGCCTTCATCACTCGTGACAGATGGCATAATGCTGGAAGCACGACTGAACAGGAAACAAACTTCTCTCCTCCAAGAAGATCAATTATGTACCTGCAATAATAGAGAAAACCAGTTCAATTAGGAGCTTTTAACAATTGTACATGGTTTTTGCTGTGATTGCTGTGACTGAATATTTTGTGTGAATTTTATGTTTTGCTGCATAAAAAATAAAGCTGTCCCATGTGTCCCACTCAATGCTGTGTTGCTATGGTAAAAATTCTTGTAAACTTTCAGTCAGAAACCAGGCTGGATCAGAGTTTCAGCAAATTTAATTACACTGGCCAGTGGAGAGCAATACAAAAATAGTCTCAGAGCCTATTCGCACACCACTGTGACTCAAACACATATCACTCAGTTCTTTAAGCCCTCCGTTATCTGAAAGGTGGAGGGGAAAATTGTCCATTATGCTTGGTCCAGTACATCTGGTCAAAATTTGGTGTACAGATTATCTTTTCTCAGGAACCACGATGCTCACTCTGTACCAGTCACACGGGAGCCACACAGGCTAAAAACAAGATAACTAGTGCAGCTGCTACCTTGACACTTTTACACAGACTCTGAGACAAAGCAAATACAAATATAAGACAAATATGAAATTTTTCTATCATTCTCCCCCCTTTGATGCCATGTAAGGCATCAGAAAAGAACAGTTTATGGCATCTAAGATAAGATAAGATAACCCTTTATTAGTCCCACAATACACTGCCATAGTCCCACAATGGTTCCAAGGTTGTCATAGCCAGGAGCGGTACTGGGGTTAAGCTCCCAGTGCTCATAAAATGCTCCTTACGGCATGCGTCTCGAAAAGCCTCTGACAACTAAGTCCAACTCCTAGCCTGCCCGTGTGGTTTAGTCTCTAAGCCCGCTTTTACTGCTTTTACTAATAGGAGAAGGGGCGAGGGCGGATCTCTGGCGCCTTAAAACCAGATGCTTCGGGTAGATGGTGGCTCGTCAACCTGGGAAGGTAGCCCATCTAGGGGAAGGTAAACCCTGATTTCAAACCTCCGCTGCCTTGCGGCACACCCGGTCGCGGGAAAGGCTTCGGGAGTCAACCCTGAGGAAAAATCCGGAGTCGGAGCCCCTAAGGCAGTTCTCTGTTGTGCTCAACATCGTTCTGGCAGCTCCTGCGACAGCACTGGTGCCAAACTATAGCAGCCCTGCTGTTCCTTTGGATTCATCAGTGACGTGGAGAGGGGGGACATGCTGCATGGGAAACATCTTGTCCTCCATATCTTCCTGCCCAGGCTTGAATCCTACCAACGCCCAACGCTGGAAGGTAGAACACCAGTGCGCATCGGCCTGTTCAGCCACAGGCGGTGCTGTTCCAGCAGAGTAGACGTTTAGGATTCTCTTCCATGGTCATCACAGACCGAAGGAGGCCGACGAGTCCCACAATGGGGAAATTCCAGGAACAGGCAACAGCACAGGGATAGCAACACTCAGAGCAATAATTAAGAAGATATGGAAAATATAAATAGGAGCAGTGGATATACATACATACACATAAATATATAAATATATATACAAAGTGCAGAGCATTGTAGCAAGATGGAATAAACAGCATAACCGTCTACTTAGTTATCCTACATGGTATGAATGTGCACCCATACATATTGTCACCCTCCGTAGCGACTGATATTGTCCTAGTTGTATACTGGAGGGGACCATTTATGTAAGTCTGTTGCGTCTTTTGCATTCAATACTATTAGGTCGTCACGTTTTTTTGCTATCTCTGCGAGCAACCCTGCTTAGGTTATACAGTCTGACAGCCGTAGGTAGGAAGGACCTGCAAAGCCTCTCGGTTGCACACCTAGGATGATGTAGTCTACTGCTAAATGAGCTCCTCAGTGCGTTCAATATGTCCTGCATAGGGTGGGACTCGGACTCCAGCAGAGATGACAGTTTATCCACCATCCTTCTCTCTCCTATCTCCTCCACTGGGTCAAGGCGTTGCTCCAGGACAGATCTAGCTTTCTTGACCAGTTTGTTCACTCGCTTCCTATCGGCTGTTGTAATGCCGTTGCCCCAGCAGACCACTCCAAAAGTGATGGCTGATGCCACCACCGTGTCGTAGAATGTCTTCAGCAGCGCCCCTTGTACACCAAAAGACCTGAGCCTCCTCAGTAGGAACAGCCTGCGCTGTCCCTTCTTGTAGAGTGTGTCGGTATTGTGTGACCAGTCTAGTTTATTGTTCAGATGAACACCAAGGTACTTGTATGATGTCACCATCTCAATGTCTGTTTCCTGTATGTTTACTGGTTCTGTGAGGGGTTGTCCTTACCTGCGGCAGTCCACCACCAGCTCCTTAGTTTTCCTCGCGTTGATCTGGAGGCAGTTCCGATGGCACCAGTCCATGAAGTCCTGGATAAGTCCTCTGTACTCAGCTTCATCTCCGTTGGAGATGAGGCCGACGATCACAGAGTCGTCAGAAAACTTCTGTAGATGGCAGTGTGTTGTGTTGTGTGAGAAGTCCGCAGTATAAAGGGTGAACAGGAAGGGAGCCAAAACCGTTCCCTGGGAGGCCCCTGTGCTACCGATGATCGTGTCAGACACACAATCTTGGGTTCTCACAAACTGTGGCCGGTTAGTGAGGTAGGCCAGGATCCATGAAGACAGGTGCTGGTCCACCCCTGCGCACAGCAGCTTGTCCTTCAGGATCATCGGTTGAATGGTGTTGAAAGCACTGGAGAAGTCAAAGAACATGATCCTCACCGCATTCTCAGGCTTCTCCAGGTGGGACAGAGAACGGTGAAGGAGGATGATCACTGCATCCTCCACCCCAATGCCACGCTGGTAGGTGAACTGGAGTAAATCCATCGCTGGTCCCACCAGGGGGCGGAGGTGAGCATCAGCATCAGCATCAGCACCGGATCACCCCAGGGCTGTGTACTTTCCCCCCTACTCTTCTCCCTTTACACCAACTCCTGCACCTCCAGCCACCAGTCTGTCAAGTTGATCAAGTTTGCGGACGACACCACCCTCATCGGGCTCATCTCCAACGGCGACGAGTCCGCCTACAGGAGAGAGGTGGCCCAGCTGGCGTCCTGGTGCAGCAATAACAACCTGCAGCTGAACGCTCTGAAGACAGTGGAGATGATTGTATGACAATGATTGTAGACTTCAGGAAAGTCACTACTCCTCTGCCCCCCCTCACCCTCTCAGGCTCTCCCATCACCACTGCTGATTCCTTCCGCTTCCTAGGCACTACCATCACCAGGGACCTCAAATGGGAGCTGACCATCAGCTCACTCATCAAAAAAGCCCAGCAGAGGATGTTCTTCCTGCGGCAGCTGAGGAAGCTCAAGCTACCCACCAAGATGTTAGTGCAGTTCTACACAGCCATCATCGAGTCCATCCTCACCACCTCCATAACCGTGTGGTACGCAGGAGCCACTGCCAGGGACAGACTAAGGCTGCAGCGCGTCGTGCGCACTGCTGAGAAGGTGATCGGCTGCAAGCTCCCATCTCTCCAGGATCTGTACATCTCCAGGACCCGGAGGCGTGCTGGCCGGATCATAGCCGATCCCTCACACCCTGGTCACGTACTGTTTGCCCCCCTCCCCTCTGGTAGAAGACTTCGGTCTATCCAGACTAAAACCTCCCGTCACATGAACAGCTTCTTCCCCTCTGCCATTAGACTGCTGAACACTAAGTGACTTATTGACTCTCGTGCACCATGTACAGCAGCTCAACCAGACTCATATCAATCATCACTGTTTTCTTCCTGCATTACCGACTGCACTATATAGTTCTCCACAGTATCTGCTGCTGGCTAATATATATTTTAACTGTTGACCAGTATCACTTAATCTTATCCTACACTTTATTACATGTATAGTTTATTTCTCTTATCTTATCATGTTTAATGTTGCAGCATTGTACCGAGACAAATTCCTAGTTTGTGTACTACATGAACAATGGCAATAAACCTGATTCTGATTCTGATTCTGATTCTGATTCTGAGCAAGGAGCAGTCTCTCCAGGGTCTTCATCATGTGAGACGTCAGGGCCACTGGTCTCTTGCTGTTCAGATCTTTGGGGTGGGAAGTCTTTGGTACAGGTACCACACAAGAGGTTTTCCACAACTGTGGTACCCTCCCCAGCTTCAGGCTCAGGTTGAAGATGTGATCTAAAACCCCATCTGGCAGCTATGCTAAGCTCCATTGCATTTGTGTGCAACAGAGCCTAACTAGCTATCGACGGGAAAGTCCGCCATCGGCCCTGCTGCCCCAGGCACTGGCTAAACTTTTTAGTCCTTTAGGAGGAGAAATGAAACAATAAACTCATTGATCAATAAAGAAAATCATTAATGGTAAAAACAGTGAAAGCAAAATGATGATAAAATGATAATAAAAGGATGTAATAAGAGTATATGTGTGTTATAGTTATGTGTCATTGCAGCTTATATAAAAACCAACATAAAAGATAAAACAACATAAGACAAAACAGTAATCATAATAATAAAGTGTAATGATACAATCTAAAAATAGAAATAAGAGTAATATAAAAACAAAAATGAAATAAAAGTAAAAGTAATAAAAGTGATGCTTCAAACTTCATGAATGTATTTACAAGTAGTACATTTCAACTTCACATCGTGATCATGCAACTCCTTTCGGTTTTCTGTATGTCAGTCATACTTTTACTCTGTACTTGGGTCATGGAGAGACACCTTGAGCTCACGCTGTTTGTTCATCATCTCCACCATCCCCGGCAACTGCATCATGGTACATCACTAAGTTAACAAGAACAAGTCTAATCATCATACTACGGATACAGGGAATGACACAGGAAAAGGCCAAAAATAATACCACAAAAATCATTAACAAGTTCATGATGAGACTTCTCCATGAAGAGAATAACCAACTTAACCAGGTATGTTCATCGGTGACATTGTCCCTGGCCGTAGCAGCTTACAAAGCAGTCAAATGCTGTATGGCTGAGGCAATCAAGTGACTATCTGCATCATTTTCAGGGATAAAAGAGCAATAATAATCTCCTACAATTACACACATACCCTCGGACGGCAGTTATTTGATCAAGAACCATTCTATTTTGAGCCAACATAAGGCTAATAGCCATTAATTCCTCATGTATATCAGAAAAAGCAGATAAAAAAAACATTCACAAAGGAGTGTTAGTCTCTAACACTAGTAGTTTCAATCCATAAGGTGTTTTTAGCGACTCCCACCCAGGGAAACAGTGCATGAAGTACCTTCTGCCCTGTTGTTTCTAACTTAAATTCCTTCGGCACATCTGTGCCCCAAATGGCACCATGTGGTGCAAAGGAGACATTTCTCTTCACCCTGCCCACCTGTCCTGCTGACAATATGATGATATGGTCAGTCACAACTACAGGGGCACACACCCCTCCCCAGTTCATGGGCAGGTGTGAGTAGGCATGATGGCCATACAGCCACCATCACCCTGTCACCGTATGCATGCCATGCTTGTAAGAATCACAAATGGCAGTGCTACAGAGCTCCTGCAGGGTAATATTTCCTTCCAGACTTCTAGACTGACAAAAAAGATATTCAGGACAACTTTTGCCCACTTTGTTGGTCTAGCAGGTAGCAGTACAGGGGCAAGACACACTATGCACCGTTGCACACTTAGAAAGCGATAAGCTGCCCATAGAGACGTTGCCTCATCCTTTTAGACAAAAGGATAAATTCCCTAGTGAGATTAACCTTGCCTTCATCAAGTAAGGGGTGTCATCGTGTCTCTGGTCAGTGGAGTCATAAGCAATGTGGCAGGTGTGATTCAAAGTAATGCTTGCTGTACTATTTCTATACATAGCCTCTTGCAAGAAACAAACAGCTTCTGATAGTTCCATTAGTTTAGCAGTGACAGATATTTGACCAGCTGAGAGTGGGAGCAAAAAACACACATAGCAATTTGAACGATTAGCTGATTTGGCTGTATAATTAGCATACTTCCACCAAACATTACCAGCATAAACATGATTCTGATGACCTGGACCGTCTAGCCAGTCATGGTGTGTGTGTGTAATGTATCTAGCCCTACGATAGATGGGGAGTGGTGTCCCCAAAAATAACCAAAATAAAAGTGTTACCACAAGGATGATGATGATGATGATGATGATGATGAAAAAACAGGTGTATCATTCACATCTTTCATCTGCTAACCTTCTTTTTCTTGCATTTTGTCTCTCCATGATAAACAACAGGGAAAAAAAACCTGTTAAACAGTCACTTGTTGAGGATTCCCCCTTTTTTTCCCTTCTTTCTTTTCAGAGTTTGCAATGGGGATTAAAATAGAAACAGGCTTGCTGAGAGAATGGGAATTACTTTGTTTCTTGAGGGGGTTTTGTATGGGGTAAAGTTTGTAATGTGTTAAAAGCACCTAGGAGTCTCGCCCTTTGACTTTCAGAGCTGTTGGTGTCGCCAGGATGACTTTGTGTGGTCCTTGCCAGGGGGCATCAGCCCAGTTTTTTCTTTTTGATGACTTTGATAAGGACCAGATCCCCCGGCTTGGCCAAGATGGGTGCTTCCCATGGTCCCTCCTGGGAAGAGCAGCATGAACATTCTTTGCATGTAATCAGCTAAACATCCTTCCTCATCACCTGAATTAAGTGGCCTTAATGTTGGGAGTAGGTAAGGCTTACTGTTCATTGATTCTTCCTATTTCTGTCACTATTTTCCTAAGCCTTCTTTAATAGTCCTATTTGTGCATTACATTCATCCTGCAGATTGTGGATGGTAAGCTGAGTGGTTTTCAAAGTTAATGTTTGATTTTTTTGATTTGATTTTGTATACTTTATTGATCCCCAGAGGGGAAACTGAGGGCATCCACCTGGATGGATGAAGCAGCCATGGTACGGTGCTATCCCTTAACCATTCACACACCTAGGGCCACTTTAGAGTCTCCAATTAACCTAACCTGCATGTTTTTGGCCTGTGGGAGGAAACCGGAGAAATCTCGGAGTAAACCCACGCAGATATGGGGAGAACATGCAAACTCCACACAGATTACTGTTGGTCAGGGGCTGGGATCGAACCAGGGATCCCATGGCCAAGGGTGAGTTGCTGTGCTGGTGCAGTGCTAACCACTGCGCCACCGCACCGCCCACCATTGAGTGTTGTACCTAAGTGTGATATAATCTAATTTACAAAATGTGTTCCATTATCTGAGAAAATCTTCCCAGTTATTCCAAAGCTTGGTATTATTTCAGTCAAGAGTTTCTTTGCTACTGTAGCAGCATTTGGATGAGTGCAAGGGAAGGCTTCTGTCCATTTAATAATGGTATTAATAGTCACCAAACAATATGTCTTCCCTCCATGTTTATTTAGTTCAATGGAATCCACGCAAAGGTTTTGAAAAGGATAAGTTGATGCAGGGAAGGTGCCTTTTTCAGGCCTTAAGTTCCCTTAAGCATTGTTTTCTTCTTACAAAATTGAGTAGCAAATTTTAGATTGAGTAGCAAATTATCTTTACTTATCATACATTATTAATTATTTTACTAATCATACCCCCCTTGATACATGAGAAACCCCATGTATCAGAGTTGAGGCCTGCTGAAACAGTTTGCGCGTCATGGGGTAAGTTTTTTTTTGTTAGTGTTAAAAGAAGTGATGCTGTGGTGTGGTTTCCTACAGTATATGACCTTGTGCAGCTGCTTTTGCGGTATTGTCTACAATTGTTTTCCTTAGAGATTTGATCTGTGCCATTAATGTGTGTGGCACATTTGCGTATGGCTAATTTACATGGAAGTTTTACACAGTCTAGCACTTTTAAAATGAGGTCTTTGTAATCATGCCTCTTTTCTTCCACTGTTTTGTGAAGTGATGGATGGTAGAGAATGCATACTGGCTGTCAGTATACACTGTGAGTGCTTTCCTCTGACCTAATTTACAAATTAATTTAATTTTGTTAACATGTAATGGCCAATGGTTAGATGAGGCTGTGATAATGGCACTTTCATGCATGCAATGTGTCTGGATGGTGAGATGACTGATATTGGACTTTGTGACAAGATGACTGATACTGCATGTGTGACCTTCAGGGTCAAGGGATGAAAAAGAATGAGCCCTGCTGATGCCTGCACTACCATGGGGGCGGCTATGTCAGTTTGCACACATGATGGTAGTGCCCTCGCGACAGGGTCAAGTCTTGTGGAGTAATATGCTACCAGACACATTTTTGTGCCACTTGGCTGAAGAAGCACTGATGTCATGTGCCCCTCCCCACAAACAGCCACTTGTACAAATGACTTTTTGCAATTGGGGAGTGCCAGGACATCAGTGCTGACCAAAAGTTTGTTTTTTTTTTTTGTTTTTTTTTTAACAAATGCCTCAGGTGTCCATTCAATTCTGTCCACCTGAGCCATGGGTGTTTTGTAGATGAGATCAGATAAGGTTTCACTTCAAATGAATAATTTGCAAATCCAAGAGCAACAACAATTTAAAGTACCCCAAAAATGACATCATGTCTCTTTTTGTGATGAATTTTGGTGCTGACAAAATAGCTTGTTTGCGAGCTGGGTCAACATGTCTGCTTTCTGCTGACAAAATGTGGCCTAAATATTTAACTTCTTTTTTCCACAATTGTAGTTTTTCCTGGTTGACTTTGTGACCTTGTTCTGCTAAAAATTTCAGTAAGCCAATGGTGTGTTGTTTGCATGTTTCTTCATCAGGTAATGCCAGGAAAATGTCGTCAACGTAAAGGAGCAACTGGTTCCCATTAGGAGGAATAAACTGTGCCAAATTTGCTGACATTGCCTGTGAAAAAAATGGTTGGTGATTCACAGTCACCCTGTGGTAGCCTAGTGAATGTGTACCTCTTGTTTTCAAATGTGAATGCAAACCAAAACTGATGATCTGGATGTATTGGTATGCTGAAAAAGCATTGCTGATGTCTATTACTGTGAAATATTTCATTTGTGGTTGTAAGTCATTCAACAAAGTGTGTGGGTCTGGGACTGAAACAGCCCTTGGGAAAACTGCTTTGTTTACTGCCTGAAGGTCCTGGACCATTTGCGATCTGGAATATGGTCCAGCCCTCCTCACGGGAAACAAAGGCGTGTTACATAGAGAATTTGGGCATGGAATAATGGCACCTGCTGCTTTCAGGTCCTCTATGACCGGTTTAATGCCTTCTTGGGCTTCAGGACATAGAGGATAATGTCTTTGGTAAGGCCTATAATGAGATTTAGCATTTATTTTTATTTCTAGCATTTATTTTAACCAATTCTGCAGTTTTTATTAAGCCTACATCTGCTTTTCCTGTTGACCACAGAGAATTTGGGATTTGTGAGGGTGCATGTTCCGCTCCTTGTGTTAATGTAAAAAGTGATCACATGGGTGAGTTGGGAACATCAACGTGAACTTCTTTGTGCACTGTGGTCACCCAGTTCAAGGGCAGTAAGTTGGTGTCCAGTTTTGGGGAATATTGAACTCTTGGATCAGGAGTTTGTTTCCAAGATTAACCACATTCCTCTGCGGAATGTTTTTCCATAATTTGGATCTGGGCCACTCAAATGTCTGTCAGCAATATTGGTCTGTGGCCTGCATTACATGTACTTCTGTCACATGCGGAAAATGTGATGCTGTCATACCATTCTCCGTTGGGAAACTTTATTGGAATGTCCTGAACCTGCAATGGCACTTCAGGTAAACACTGCATTGTTAACATGAAGTTAAAGTCACGTAAATGGATGTCTGTTAAGTCAGTGTTAGCATCAACAGTTGTACTTCGCTTTGGTACAGTCAGTCAGGTTGTTGGCCCATGGGGTCCTCCTCATCCTCTCCACCGCTGCTGGCATCCAGGACATTGCCTCCGCCAATGGCCCTTTTGTCCACATTGATGACAATGTGGACAAATGACAATGACAAATGACAATGCTGGCCCTTGCCGCGGCCAGCTTGTCCCACGCCTCCCTCCGTCCCCCCCTACACCACTGGGATCCAGTTCCGGTGCCACCCTGAAAAATAAAATTGGGGGAGCTTCCCCCCTCCCCCCCGTGTCAACAATAACACAAACAGGAGTTGATTTTTCTTTCACTTTTCATAAGTTAAAACATTGCCAAATGCACAGGTGCGGTATGTGACCAAATGTTAGCAGATATAATCAGCTAGGTGTGGGTGCATGTTTTGCAAAAAGACATTTTTCAAATGCTGCCAATAAGGTTCTATGCCTGAATCATTAGCAGCCTTAGTTAAATCAGAATGCCCATCAAACCTCTTGTAACCTGGTTGTATAAGCTTCAACACTTTCATCATTATCTTGTCTGTGATTTGGATCGTCCCATATAAGCTGTATTTAAAGTTCAGTCATTGAGTATTATTTAATGACAGCATTTCCCATAATCTTCAGTTTTAGTCACCCCTCCGGTTCCGGCGCCACACAAGTTGGCTGCCTTTTGCAACAGCGGCTCAATTCTGAGTCTTTTTATCTTCCTTCTTCTTTCTGATCCAGTGATAACTTTCTGATCCGGCACAACTTTCACTCTATATATATCATGGACACACAGATCGCCCCAAAGGTCTCCAGAGTCGGCGGAGGGAGCCTCTGTTTACAGCAGGAGACGATACAGCAGGGAAGAGCTAGCTAGCACTCAACCGCCACCCGGTGCTAACAGAGAAACTCGACATACCGGGGAAATGAAGCGAAAACGACGCGGGTGCCGGGCTGGAGTTTAGACGGCGTGCAAGAAATATAAGACAGAATAATAAAGAGCGATGACAAGAACCAAGCAGACCGCCCGTAAATCTACTGGAGGAAAAGCCCCCAAGAAGCAGCTGGCCACCAAGGCTGCTTGAAAAAGCGCTCCGGCCACCGGCGGAGTGAAGAAGCCTCACCATTACAGGCCCGGTACCGTGGCTCTGAGAGAGATCCGTCGCTACCAGAAATCCACAGAGCTGCTCATCCGTAAGCTGCCCTTCCAGCGCCTGGTGAGGGAGATCGCTCAGGACTTCAAGACCAACCTGCGCTTCCAGAGCTCCGCTGTCATGGCTCTGCAGGAGGCCAGTGAGGCCTACCTGGTGGGTCTCTTCGAGGACACCAACCTGTGCGCCATCCACGCCAAGAGGGTCACCATCATGCCCAAAGACATCGAGCTGGCCTGCCGCATCCGCGGAGAGAGAGCTTAGACTTTCTGCTGCACATCCACCAACCACAATGCTCCGCACTGTGTGTCTATATACTGTATATACTGTATATATATATATATATATATAGTAATATGTACATATGTATACTAGCTGCTCTTGTTTTTTCTTGCCTTCTGATTGTTGCTCTGGGTGTTGCTGTCCCTGTGCTGTTGCAATCCTGGAATTTCCCCATTGTGGGACCAATAAAGGCTTATCTTATCTTATCTTATATGTGTGCACATCTACTTAACTCTTGGGTGCCTCGGTGTGGCTACTCCAGGTAGAGGGGTGGAGACAAGCGGAGGTGAGATGACGTCAGCCGCAGCTTCCCCAGCCTGAAGTTCTGTGAGATCGGGGTATGGACTGAGCAGCGGGGGAGTATGGAGGAGGAGGAGCAGAAGCCCAGCCCCCCTGCCCCCACGCCAGACTCATCATGCAGCATAGAAGAGATAAAACACATATTAGTCAAATCTTTTTCCTTCCTTTTACCATGGTCAATTTCTCAGATTTATCATCAGATTTTGATTTTACCACCCAAGTCAAGTCCAAGTCAGCCTATCGCCCCCCCCCCTTTTTCTCTTTTCCATCTGAAGCCACTGATGTCCCTCAGTTGGAGAGATAATGCAACTGAGAGCTAGAGAATACAATTACACTGCAAAAGTCAAATATAAGTCAAATGAAATAACCTAATGCTGTTTGTCTGCCTTCAGGCATCCCAAACAAAAGAAAAATCAAATTTTCTTGCTCTGCTGGCAGGTAATTTCACTTAAAATAAGCAAATGTTAGTTAAAAAATAAAAAGATATCTGCCAATAAAGCTGAGGTTAAATTGCCTAACACAAGTAACTATCATAAAGCAAAAACACCACCAAAAAAACAAACAAAAAACTGCACAACAAAAAACATTACTGCCAAAACTATCTTGAGATAAAAAGCAAGCATCTAATACCTTTCATCTTACCAAAATCCCCAGTTCAGTGTGACCTTATTATTGCTTTGGCACAACACAGGTTAGTCCTTTCACACACACATAGCAAGCTCCAGATAAGCGCACACATAATAGTGAAACAATCCCAAAGTTGCTTACAATAAGCAAATCTCGCAACCCAAGGTTCTCATCGTCAATCATGTTCTGCCGCTCTGAAAACACCTTCATTTTTCCTCTCTTTCTCACAAAAGTAAACCTTATAACATTAAAAACACACACGAACAAGCACACAAACGACCAGACAAACAAACTGCAGTTATTTATTTAACATATTTATTTTATTTTTATTATAATTCAAGGTCATTTTATCGTGTATAAATTTGTAAAGATTATTTTATTTTATTTTATGTTAGACCTGTTTTGAATGATGCCTATTTTAGTTTTTATTACCACATTATCCTTATTATATTAGCACAATTTTATCTTTATTTTAAAGTTATCCCTCACTTTATTGATACTCACTTGTGACGTAAAGAAGATCTCGCATTGATATTTTTCCCGAATCTATGTGCATATCTTGCATTGATTGACTTGAGATGTAAAAAAGCTCTTGCATTGATTTTAATACCTGCACGTGCTCTATTGGTCCATTTCACACAGTGGAAATGCACATTCCCATTGCGGCCTCGAACCGGGACCACCAAGCTTCTACCTCATCCAAAACCTGATTTAAACTTTGCGGTATCAAACGCTTGGCTTACAACCTTTTTACACGTATTCTCAGACCGACTGTGGACTCGAACCGGGTGTCATCACCAATTAAATTTATTCACTGTGACCGTCTGTGGGTTAGCTCCATCACTCTCGGGCACTGCTCCCAGTGCCTCTTGCCCATGCCCCACTTCCACAAAACTGGCTCATTGGCACCGGTGGAGGAGGCAGCTGTGCACACTTGTTGTGGTCCCAGAACGCCGGAAGCAGGCAGGAAAGATATATGGAGTCCCTGTGGCTCGGGCGGCAAGTATGTTAGAAAAATTCTTGTAAACCTTCAGTCAAAAACTAGGCTGGATCAGAGTTTCAGCAAATTTAATTACAGTAGCCAGTGGAGAACAATACAAAAGTAGTCGCAGAGCCTATTCGCGCACCATTCTGACTCAAACGCACATCACTCAGTTCTTTAAGCCCTCTGTTATCTGAAAGGTGGAGGGGTAAATTGTCCATTATAATTGGTCCAGCACATCTGGTCAAAACATGGTGTACAGATTATCTTTTCTCAGGAACTATGACACTCACTCTGTACCAGTCACACGGGAGCCACACAGGCTGGACTAAAAACAAGATGATAACTAGTGCAGCTGCAACCTTGACACTTTTACACAGACTCTGAGACAAAGCAAATACAAATATAAGACAAATATGAAATTTTTCTATCAGTAATTGTCCTGTAACTGCCAAGAACTGTGTTCTCATGCATCCCCCCTATTGAAGGGACACTATAAGTACGTATTATAGTACTATAGTAATATTACCTGCAGTGCTCCAGCAAGATCTCCAAGTTCTTCAGTTTGTCCAGTTCGGCAGCTATTGGCATAGAAATGTTAAGTATGCTGCCCTCGCCTTGCCAATTCTTGCTCTGACGTCTGCGTCTGTGCCGCCCTGCTTGTCAATGACGCTTCCCAGGTATGTGAAGGCCTCTACCTCTTCCAGCTCACTCCCGTGAAGTGTAACTGGGTCCTCATTTGCTGTGTTGATCTTGAGGATCTTAGTCTTGCCCTCGTGGATCTTGAGGCCAACTTGTGCTGAGGTGGCTGCCAACTATGTTGTCTTGTCCTGCATCTGCTGGTGGCTGTGGGAGAGCAGGGCCAGGTCGTCTGCAAAGTCCAGATCATCTAGCTGGTCAAACAGTGTCCACTGGATTCCGTTTCTTCTGTCTGCTGTTGACGTCTTCATGGTCCAGTCGATCACCAGGAGGAAGAGGAAAGGTGACAGGAGGCACCCTTGTCACCTTGCGCACACACCCCCACGGGCAGCAGTCAACTGATCAAGTACCATTCTATTCTGTGTTGCTACAAGTCTTATAGCAGTCATTTCCTCCCTTTTACCTTTCCAGGCAGCTAAGGAGAAATTCACAAAAGACTGTAGTCTATAATTCAGAGTCTCAATCCACAAGGTTTTTTTCGCCACTCCCACCCAAGGGAATAGCAACTGTACTACCTTTTGACCTGTAGTAAGTATCTTAAACTGCTCCGGCACATCCGTACCCCAGATGGAATCATGTGGTGTGAAAATGGCATCCTGTGATAGGTCTCTCTTCCCTTTGCTTGCCTGACCCGCTAACATAATCAGGGTGTCGTCAGTCACAAAGACAGGGGCACAGGTTCCTGTCCAATTCATAGGCAGATGGGAATACGCCTTATGACCACACAGCCACCAACCACTCGTCACCATATGTGCGCCATACATATGGAAGTTGCAGATAGCAGCACTGCAGAGCTCCAGCATGGTGATAGGTCCGTAATGACAACGGTTAACCCGTGGACACTACCTGCCCATCCGATTGGTCAGGGTACTAGCATCACAGGTGCGGTGTATACTGTACACTGCCTCACACCAAGAAAGCAGTAGGTCACCCAGAGGGTTGTTACCACTTCCCTTCAGACAAAAAGAAAAAGTCCCTGATGAAACTAACCTTGCGCTTACAGAGTAAGGGGTACCATAAGTCCTCTGATTGATAGAGTGACGAAAGCTTTCACAAAAGTGATTCAAAATAATCTTTTTTGTATAGTCTCTTTTCATAGCCTTCTGTAAAAAACAGAGCTTTTGCTGGTTCCATCATTTTAGCTACAACAGCAGTCTGCCCAGCTGACGTTGGCACTAAGGAGCAAACATAACAATTGGAACGATTAGCTGCTCTGGCCGTATAATTAGCATACGTCCACCACGTATTGGCAGCATATTCATGATCATGATGCTCATGTAGCTCTAGCCAATTGTGCTGAATATGTGCAAGGTCCCTATTACTACGATGTATGGTTTGTGGTGCAGCTAAAAGAAACCAAAGTAATAACGTCACCCCTAGGATGATGATGTAAAGGAAACAACAACTACACCCTTTAATGATCGAACATCTTTCTTGCGCTTGTCGTCTCTCCATGATGATCAGCCACTTGCTTCCCTATCCCAAGCCGATACTGGATACCTCACAGGGCGTTGTCAGTTGACACTTGTATAGGGAAACAATTAAAAAAGTCTCTTGCTGAAAGTCTTTAATAGAATGAAGTTGAAAATATTTATCCAGTAGTCCCTAGCTGTGAGTTCAGAGTAGGGTAAGGTTTACAGTGTGTTAAATGCACCCAAGAGTCCCGTCCTTCAACTTTCACCACTGTTGGCGTTGACAAAACAACTTTATGTGGTCCTTGCCAGGGTGAATCAGTCCAATTCTTCTTTTTGATGGCTTTGATGAGGACGAGGTCTCCTGGCTTGGCCAAGATCAGTGTAGTTTCCTTGTGAACTCTCCTGGGGAGAGTAGCAGCGATAACATCTCTGTTAGTCAACATCCTTCTCATGTAATCTGCTAACCACACTTCTTCATCACCAGCATTGAATGGCCTCAAAGGTGGCAGCAAGTATGGTTTGCTATACATGATTTCAAATGGAGACAACCCCCCTTTGGTTGGGATTATCCTCATGTAAAACAAAACTAATGGGAGGCAATAAATCCAATTTTGCCCTGTTTCTGCCATTGTTTTTCTGAGTCTTTCTTTAATAGTTCTGTTTGTGCGTTCCACCAATCCTGCAGATTGTGGGTGATAAGCTGAATGGTTCTTCAAACTGATGTTCAGTGCTGTGCCTAAATGTGGTATAACTTGACTTACAAAATGTGTACCATTATCTGAGTAAATTTTCTCTGGTATTCCAAACCTAGGTACAATTTCGGCAAGCAATTTCTTTGCCACTGTGATTGCATTTGGATGTGTGCAAGGAAAAGCTTCTGTCCGTTTAGAAAACATCACAAATGACCAAACAGTATTTCTTTCCTTCACATTTATTCAGTTCAATAAAATCCATGCATATGTTCTGAAATGGATAAGTAGAGGCTGGAAAAGTGCCTCTCTCAGGTTTGAAATTTCCCTGTGCATTGTTTTTTGCACAGATCAGACATTTTTTACAAAACTGTGTGGCAAACTGGCTAAAACCATAGGTAGTAAAGGTTTTATTCAATGTAGATACCACCCCCCCTCTTGCTACATGCAAAATGCCATGGAGCAAGGTAGAGACTTGGTGAAACAGTTTGCGTGGTAGAATAGGCTTGCTTGCCTTACATTTGTAGAGCTTTGAGGTGTCATCAAAAATAGCTGCCTTCTTTATCCATTTGTAAATTTCAGCCTGTGGTGCTGCTTTTTGAGCCTCAACAAGAACATCATGTGATAGCCCTTCAGTCAGTGTCAGAATAGAATCAAATGTGCTTTGTCCAGGTTGCAAGCCTTGTGCAGCCACCTTTGCAGTTTGATCTGCAAAATGATTACCTTTAGAAACCGGATCATTGCCATTTGTATGAGCAGCACATTTGCATATGGCCAGTTGCGATGGCAGTTTGACACTTTCAAGCAGCTCCAAGATGAGGTGTTTGCACTTTTTGTGCAAAGTGGTGAATAGTGTAAAAGGCATACTGGCTATCAGTGTAAACTGTAAGTTTTTTATTTTGTAAATGAGGTTAGACAATAGTGGCTTTTCTGCATGTGACTTCATCAGGGGATGCCAGCAAAATGTACAGGAGTCATTAACTCCCATGAGGTGGAACAAACTGGGCCAAATTTGCTGACATTGCCTGTGAAAAAATGGTTGGTGATTCACAATAGCCCTGTGGCAGCCTCATAAATGTATACCTCTTGCCTTCAAATGTGAATGCAAACAAAGACTGATGATCTGGGTGAATGGGAATACTGAAGAAAAAAAAACATTACTGATGTCAATCACTGTGAAAAATTTCATTTGTGATTGTAGATCATTTAACAAAGTGTATTGCACAGTGTTTTTGGACATGATACTATAACCCCTGCATCTATCAATCCCTGTATAACAGGGATTGATAGATGCAGATGTCTTGAATTCAATTCAGTTTTATTTATATATCACCATATCACAACAACAGTCATCTCATGGCTTCTGGGCATAGAGAATATTGTCTCTGATAAGGCCTAAAATGAGATTTTGCATTTATTGTTACCAATTCTGCATTTTTCATTAAGCCTGTTGACCACAAGGAATTTGGAATTTCTGAGAGTTCATTTTCCTCTCCCTCTGTCAAAGGAAATAGTCATGCTTGTGATTCAGGGACGTCAATGCTGATGCCTTTTTGAACTTGTGCCACCCAGTTCAAAGGCAGACAGTAGGTGTCAAGCTTTGGGCAGTACTGAACTTTTGGTTCAGGTGTGCTTTTCCAAGACTGATCACACTCCTCTGCTGTATTCACAAACCTGCCTACATCCTTCCACTGCATGTGTTTAGGCTTGATCAGTGCAATGTGTGGTGACTCCCAGTGTTTGAATTGGCTCTTATCTTCATCTGATAACCTCACAGATGCTCCTGCATAGCCCTTTGGTGACCAGTACAAATTTGCAATGACTATTCTGGAGGATGAGTTTGCAAAAAATGTTTTCTCATATTTGTCATCTGGGCCACTCAGATATCTGTCATACATGTTGCAATGACATTGATTTGTGGCCTGCACAGTTGTAGGAACCTGTGTTTTGAAATGATGCATTATTTTGGCTTCCAAGCTCTCAATCACTCCAGTTGGTCCGACCAGTACCAAACGAAGCGAATATGAGCTGGTACTGCAAAATCTTGCAAAATGTGAATTTCTGATGCATGTGGGGAATGTGATGCTCTCATACCACCTTCTGTCGGAATTACGGTGATATTGAGAGTTGTGAGCAGATCCCTTCCCAATAAGTTAACTAGACACACTTGTGACAAAATGAATGAACCTTCTGCACTGTCCCCTGTAACAGGATCTTTTACTGTTACAATTTCAGAAAGACATTCCTTTTTTAGCTTCCCATTTGCTGATTTAATGATCACTGTGCGTTCTGATTTTGTGAGCCCCCCAGCATCTAGGCCTGAAATGACAGATCTGCAAGCCCTAGTATCACAAAGAAATTTCAAAGGATTTCCCTGAATTTCTAGAGTAACCTCTGGTAAACACTCTAGTGTCATGATTAGGTCAAAGTCAGGTGAATGAAATATGTCAGTGTCAAATGTTATTGTCAGTTTCAGTAGCTATACTTAGCTTTGATTTGGTCAGTCACATGTTGGGATGTGATGAGTCCGGTTGTTGTTGTTGTTGTTGTTGTTGTTGTAGCCGCTGAGCAGGGCGTAGTCCCCTCCCCTCCCTCCAGCCTCCTGAACGTGGTTTGCAGACCCAGCACCACAGCACCCCCTCCCCCCCACACCAGGGACCCTGGAAAAATACAGAAGTGGGGGAAGCAAAGGCCTCCCCCTGAGGGTCAGCTCAGTTGTTCTGCATGTTTTGCATATATCAACACATCAGCAAATGAACATGTACGACATGTTACAAGGTGTTCACGTACATGCTGTGCTAAATTTGGATGCATGTTCTGTAGGAATACACTTTTCAAATGTTGCCAATAGGGTTCTGAACCTGTATCTGCGGTAGGATTTTCCAAACCAGAATGATCATAAAAAAAAGAAACATCCTGTAGTCTACACCTATAGGCTTCAACACTTTCTGTTTTATGTTGAGTGACATTTTGAATGGCTGTCCAATCATGTTTTAATCTCCGCTTGTTCCTAATATGTTCATTTAATTCCTTCACCTGCTGAGCTAATACTGCATCAGTTGGTGGTTAACTAGCACAGTGGGAATGTTTTAAAGAATATTTAGGCTACTGGACCACCATAAGCAGGGTTGTAAAATTTAACCATAGGAAATTGTCCTAATTCTACTGCATGTTCCTCTTCCTTAATGTGTTTATCTAAGGGTGAGGATGTGTGTGCTGTTGAAATGTCATAATGTGAAGGTGCATAATCACTTAACTTTTTTGTCAGATGAGAAAGCTGGACTCTAGGCTTAATGTCCGGCATGCATTGAAAGGAAGGAGGAGGCGGGTGGGGAGGCGGGTGCCCAGCCGTGGAGGAAGCATACCTGCCAACTACTCTGGTTTTGCCGTAATGGTTTCGGTTTTCAAGACCCCATTCCGGGTTACGGCTTTATTAATCAAAATTACGGTTTTTCACTACAAATTTAGTCAAAAATTTTAAATCGTAAAAAAAACACGAAAGCAATTCCAAACATGAGATTGCTAAGAATCGTATCTAAATTTAGAACAAAGGCAATCGGCACTGCTTCCTGTAGGTGTATTGCGCATGTGCGAGAGGTCTGAGCCTAAGGTCCGCCCTTTCAGCCAGAACTGGAAGTGGCGTATGGCCAGGTGGAGAGCCAGTAACTCTCTGTCGAGCATGCTGTATTTACGCTCACTGTCGTGCAAAGACCTGCTAAAAAAGGTGAGTGGCTGCCAAGAACCGGCGACGCATTGCTCCACAACGGCCCCATGGCCATGTCCGAGGCATCGGTAGTGAGTGCTATCTGAGCCACCGGGTCTGGGTGCGCCAGTAGTGCAGCGTTTGCCAGAGCTGTTTTAACCTCAGAGAACGCCTGCTCCCGCTCAGGAGTCCAGTCGACTCTGTCCGCCGGTTTCCGTTTCTTGAGTGCGGCGTACAACAGCTGTATGAGCTGGGCTGTGCGGGGGAGAAAACGGTAATAAAAGTTAACCATCCCCAAAAATTCCTGCAGCACCCTGACATTGATGTTGAGGAGAAAAAAAAGCAGAACAATTTAATTAGATTACTTTTATGATTCCAAACAGTTTGAAATTGACAGTGCACAGTGGACATTGACTTATTACTTTTGAATATTTCTAAGACTTGGCTACATCAGTGATTGTGCAAAATGAACTGCTCAAGACTCAATGGAGATTGAAGCTGGTGATCTGAAATGAATGCTGAAATTATAAAAAGTAATGGTATGTTGGAATTTTATTTCTATTATGGAATAGATAAAATTAACTGATTTTGATTTTATCAGGTGTTAAAGCATGTGATGGATAATGCTTGTTGGAATATTTTAGGAATGCTATCTTCTTGGAACCCCCCTCATGGATCGTCACCTTATCGTGGTGGGGGGGTTTGCGTGCCCCAGTGATCCCAGGAGCTATGTTGTCCGGGGCAATTTGCCTCTGATAGGGTCTCCCAAGACAAACTGGTCCTGGGTGAAGGGCCAGACGAAGAACGATCCAACAGACTCTCATGATAAATTGTATATCAAGGATTCAGTGTACCCCGCCCGGTATGGGGTTACCGGGGCCCCACCCTGGAGCCAGGCCTGGGGGAGGGGCTCGAAGGCTAGCGTCTGGTGGCCGGGTTTCCACCCATGGGACCCGGCCGGGCTCAGCCCGAAGGAGTTACATGGGTCCGCCCTCCAGTAGGTTCACCACCTGCAGGAGGGATCATGGAAGTCCGGTGCTATGTGGATTAGGTGGCAGTCAAAGGCGGAGACCTTGGCGGACTGATCCCAAGCTTTCTAAACTGGCTTTTGGTACGTGGAATGTCACCTCTCTGGTGGGGAAGGAGCCTGAGCTGGTGTACGAGATTGAGCGATACCGGCTAGATATAGTCGGCCTCACCTCAACACACAGCTCCGGTTCCGGAACCAGTCTCCTGGAGAGGGGCTGGAGCTTGGCCTTTTCTGGAGTTGCCCCGGGCGAGAGGCGACGAGCAGGGGTAGGTATTCTTGTATCGCCCCACCTTGCTGCCTCTATATTGGAGTTTTCCCCGGTGGACGAAAGGGTTGCTTCCCTGCGCCTTCGGGTTGGGAAACGGGTCCTGACCATCATTTGTGCCTATGCACCAAATGATGTTTCAGAGTACCCACCCTTTTTGGAGTCTGTGACTGGGGTGCTGGAGGGTGCTCCTCCTGGAGACTCCATTGTCCTACTGGGGGACTTCAATGCGCACGTGGGCAACGACAGTGAAACCTGGAGGGGGGTGATTGGGAGGAACGGCCTGCCCGATCTGAACCCGAGTGGTGTTCAGTTATTGGACTTCTGTGCTAACCACAGTCTGTCTATAACGAACACCATGTTCAAGCATAAGGGTGTCCATATGTGCACCTGGCACCAGGACACCCTAGGCCGCAGGTCGATGATCGATTTTGTTATCGTATCATCAGACCTGCGACCGTATGTCTTGGACACCCGAGTAAAGAGAGGTGCAGAGCTGTCAACTGATCACCACCTGGTGGTGAGTTGGATCCGATGGCAGGGGAGGAAGCCATTCAGACCTGGTAGACCCAAACGTATAGTGAGGGTGTGCTGGGAGCGTCTGGCTGAGGCCCCTGTCCGGGAGGTCTTCAACTCCCACCTCCGGAAGAACTTCAACCACATTCCGAGGGAGTCTGGAGACATGGAGTCTGAATGGGCCATGTTCTCCACCTCTGTTGTTGAAGCGGCAGCCCAGAGCTGCGGCCGCAAGGTGGTCGGTGTATCTCGTGGTGGCAACCCCCGAACCAAGTGGTGGACACCAGTGGTGAGGGGGGCCATTAAGCTGAAGAAGGAGTCCTATCAAGCTTGGTTGGCTTGTGGGACTCCCGAAGCAGCTGAGGTGTACCGGCAGGCCAAGCGGAGTGCAGCTCGGGTGGTTGCTGAAGCAAAAACCCGGGTATGGGAGGAGTTCGGTGAGGCCATGGAACAAGACTTTCGGTCGGCTTCAAAGAGATTCTGGCAAACTGTTCGGCGGCTCAGGAGGGGAAAGCAGCTCCCCGTCCACACTGTGTATGGTGCGGATGGGACACTGTTGACTTCAACTGGGGATATCGTCGGGCGGTGGAAGGAATACTTCGAGGATCTCCTCAATCCCACTGATACGCCTTCCACAGAGGAAGCAGGGTTTGGGGACGAGGGGGATGACTCGCCTATCACAGGGGCTGAGGTCGCCAAGGTGGTTAAAAATCTCCTTGGTGGCCGGGCCCCGGGGGTGGACGAGATTCGCCCCGAGTACCTCAAGGCCCTGGATGTTGTTGGGTTGTCATGGTTGACACGCCTCTGCAACATTGCGTGGAGGTCGGGGGCAGTGCCTTTGGCATGGCAAACCGGGGTGGTGGTTCCTCTCTTCAAAAAAGGGGACCGGAGGGTGTGCTCCAACTTTAGAGGGATCACACTCCTCAGCCTCCCTGGGAAGGTCTATGCCAAGGTACTGGAGAGGAGAGTCCGGCCGTTGGTCGAACCTCGGATTCAGGAGGAGCAATGTGGTTTTCGTCCTGGCCGTGGCACATCGGACCAGCTCTTTACCCTCTCGAGAATTCTTGAGGGTTCGTGGGAGTTTGCCCAACCAGTTTACATGTGTTTTGTGGACTTGGAGAAGGCATTTGACCGCGTCCCTCGTGGATTTTTGTGGGGGGTGCTTCGGGAGTATGGGGTATCGGGCTTGTTGTTACGAGCTATTCGGTCTCTGTACGACCGTTGTGAGAGTTTAGTTCGCATTGCCAACACTCGGTCGGAGTCATTCCCAGTGAGAGTTGGACTCCGCCAGGGCTGCCCTTTGTCACCGGTCCTGTTCATAATTTTTATGGACAGGATTTCTAGGCGCAGCCAGGGAATGGAGGGTGTCATGCTTGGTGACCACAGGATCTCATCTCTGTTGTTTGCAGATGATGTTGTCCTGTTGGCTTCATCCAGCAATGACCTACAGCTCTTGCTGGGACGGTTTGCCGCTGAGTGTGAAGCGGCTGGGATGAGAATCAGCACCTCCAAGTCCGAGTCCATGGTCCTCAGCCGGAAAAAGGTGGATTGTCCTCTCCGGGTTGGGGACAGGCTCCTGCCCCAAGTGGAGGAGTTTAAGTATCTTGGGGTCTTGTTCACGAGTGAGGGGAAAATGGAGCGAGAGATCGACAGACGGATTGGAGCAGCATCTGCAGTGATGCGGACGTTGTACCGGTCTGTTGTGGTGAAGAGGGAGCTTAGTTCTAAGGCAAAGCTGTCGATTTACCAGTCAATCTACGTTCCTACTCTCACCTATGGTCACGAGCTTTGGGTAATGACCGAAAGAACGAGATCGCGGATACAAGCGGCTGAAATGAGCTTTCTCCGTAGGATTGCTGGACTCACCCTCAGAGATAGGGTGAGGAGCTCAGTCATCCGGGAGAGGCTCAGAGTAGAACCGCTGCTCCTCCACATTGAAAGGAGTCAGTTGAGGTGGTATGGGCATCTGATTAGGATGCCTCCTGGACGCCTCCCACTTGAGGTGTTTCAGGCACGTCCCACTGGGAGGAGACCCCGGGGCAGACCCAGGACTCGGTGGAGAGACTATGTCTCCCAGCTAGTCTGGGAACGCCTTGGTATCCCCTCTGAAGAGCTGGAGCAGGTGGCTGGGGAGAGGGAAGTCTGGGCTTCTCTGCTTGAACTGCTGCCTCCGCGACCCGGACCTCCGGAAAAGCGGTAGAAGATGGATGGATGGATGGATGGATCTTCTTGGAACATAAGTCAATATTATACAGTAATAAGTGGCATTCAGCTGTTTGTTTTATGTCATTTAAGCACAGTTCTGGTACTTAAAAATCATAAGAACCCAGGAGCTTCGGGGGGCTTTGCCCCCCTTGCCCCCCCACCAGGGCTCTGCCCCAGACCCCACTGGGGAACTGCATCCCCCAGACCCCCTGCTAAATTTTCAGATAATTTCCCCAACCCCAAATCATATCCCTGGAGCCATTGTTTCCATTTGGAATCACGAAGGAATTAGGTCAGCATTGTATACGTTTTCATCATGGAATCTGCCGGAGAAAAATCACAAATGAGCGTGAAACCCAAACGAAAATTACAGTCTTTTCGTGAGGAATACTCCAAAGCATTTCCAGGAATTATTATTCACTCAAGAAAGGGTGAAAATTACGCCAACTGCACTTTGTGTAGACAAGATTTTTCGATCGGACATGGAGGAATCAGCGATGTGAAAGACCACGTGGGAACGAAAAAACACAAGTCGAATGCCAATGCCAGTGACACCAGCGGCAAACTTTCTACGTTCTTCGTAAGAAAAATAGAAACATGATTATTGAAGAAATATGAGGTTGTTAGCCACATTTTAACTTGATTTAATGCTAATATTTGTTTGCCGTCGGGGGGATTCCCCCCCCCCCCCCGAACCCCCCACCAGGACTTTGTCCTGGACCTACTGGGGCCTGTGACCCCTGGACCCCGGCTAGCTACTAGGCTTTTCAGGTTTTAAAAGTTGGCAGGTATGAGGAGGGATTAGCCAGGTCTACAGTCTGTGCCATGGGGGCGGTCACCGTCTCAAGGTCCTGATGCAGAGAGGGAGGAGTCAGGTGTTCTCCACGCCACCTGCTCCGGCCGTTATCTCCTTCGTCACCTCGGAATTTTGAGAAAGAATGTGCATTAGTCAAACTCTTTTTATTACAAACACCTGAGTCTTTTGAGGTATCTAAGTCAGCTTGGTTTTGCCTGGCAATTTGAAGCCATTGTTCAGCTTTGAAGAGTCCATATTGTAACTCTTTTCACCTACTGCCATCTGCTGCTAACTTAATGGCAGAAATCAAACTCACAATCTTTAACCCTGAGTTCCCCACTGAAATTGAATTTCTTTCTCCATTTTGCCAGAAACTTTGTGCTATTTCTGTCTTTTTTGTTCATGAATTTACCATCTCCTGACAAAACATAAATTTCATTCTCATCTTGCTATGTTCTGCAACCCTTACAGCAAAATGAGGCATTATTTCTTCCTGTCTGAACACTTTGTGGCTGTCTTATGTCCTGCTTGCTGTAACAGCAACCCATGTTTGAAAGTTTTTTGGTTTTTTTCCCCTTTTTACCAAGTTTCCACACACAAATTAATAACTACACAATTTTTTCTATATTTTTTCCCAAGCTTTCTCTGTTTTTTTTTTCCCCTCTCTCAAGGACACACATACACAGAGAGTCACAAGACAGATACACACACACAGACAGACAGGGCCCAGACACAATTTTCTCTTTTGCGTTATCTCCACAAGGTCATACAATAAAGATTTTTAGGTTAATGCCAAAACCCAAAACAGCATGAGAATTACGTCAATTAATCTCCGGATCTGGCAACCTTTTAGCGGAGAACTCTCACACATGGCAACCCCCACACCGCCACTGCAGCGTGAAGCTCCTCTTTTTTTACACTGCCGTAAAAACACAACACCAGTCTACTGTTTTCGCTCAAGGCTGTGGTCTATATTAATCATATATCCCATAACCTACATATGTATAAGCATGTGAGAATGTTTGGTGACTACATATGTAAAGCGACTTCACACCTCAGAACAGAAGAAAGGGTCTCAACCGCCAGTGAAGATCAAAGAGCATCCGAGGCACTGCGGTGGAGACCATATAGGTCGCCCTGACCTCCCAGGGCCAGGTGGAGGGGTACGGAGACAAAGGAGGGGATTAAGTTATGGGGGATGTCAGCTTTGATATGCATGTCTTTTGTTGTGTGTGAGTATAAGTACACAGAGCCGAATGTGTTCGCTCTCTTACTTCTTCTGCTGCTGCACTAGATGAGACTTGTTAGAGGAGCGAAGCTGATAATAAACTTTGGTTTATAAGTCACATCGCCTCGATATTCTAAGCTCTTCTACAAAGGCTACTATTTTCAAATACCTATAATTTTAAACACTTCCCAAAAGGACAACAATTAACTAACCAACCCTTTTATTCTCCACAAATATTAGGAAAAAAATCACAACCTATTCACTCCGCCTCCGTGGGAACTCAGCCTCGCTGTGGAGAGTGTAAATAACGAGGCTGATTTATGCAGCAGACGACTTTATTCACTGTCACATCAGTCATACACAGAAAAAGCATGTCTCAATACACGAGGGATTCTCCTTTTATACCAACCGCCCATCTCACATCTGCATGACATCTCACATCACAATACATTCATCCCTTCTCCCCCCAACTCCTTCTTCCTGCTACCTCACCATAATCTCCATAGCTATTGTCCTTCTCTGTTTACCCTCTGCATCCAGTCTGAGATGATTAACCCAGCCTCTACACGCACCCCCTCCCCCCCAGAATCTCAGACCGAGTTTCAGTCCTCACGTCCTTTTGGCTTCAGTCTCCTCCCATATCTGCTGTAACGGGGTTTTACCACCTCCGCGGCGCTGCTGTACCGGCGGGGGGCTCCTGGGGATGTGTCTGTCTGCGGGTGGGCCATGGCAAGGGGGGGGAAACCTTCGACTTGCCCGTGTGGCTGCTCTGATGAATCGTTTACCTGGGGAGTTCTCAGTGGGGGTCTACCACGCCGAGGGGCCCGAGCCAACAGCACTTTCTTGTCCGTCACCACAGAGGCGGGCTTAAGTCTGTCTATGCATATTTTCTCCCGACGACCCCCAAGTCCAACAAAAAATGTTTGTCCCCTGTTTCCAGCACTCTGAGCGGGCCATCGTAGGGTGGGCGCAATGGAGGGCGGTGGGCATTGTGCCTGACAAACACGAATGCCGCGTTCTTCAAAGTTTTTGGCACAAAAGCGCGTGGAGAACAGTGGTGGGCCAGGCCCGGCAGCGTGCCTGTGTCTGCACTATGCTGCAAACGCTGAGACGGGCAGTTGTCCGGCACGGGATTATCTGGCAAAAATTCCCCGGGCAGCCGCAGTGGCTGAGAAAAAACAAGCTCCGCCGGGGAAGCCTCCAAATCCTCTTTTGGTGCGGAACGCAACCCCAATAAAACCCACGGCAACCAGTCCACCCAATTTGCATCCGTCAGCGAAGCCCTGAGCGCTGCTTACAGTGACCTATGAAAACACTCACATAACCCATTGGCCTGTGGGTTGTACGTGGTTGTGCGATGAATTGCAACACCCAGGCTACGGGCCATCATGGACCAGAGGTCGGAAACAAACTGAGGGCCCCTATCGGATGTGATGTTCGACGGGATTCCAAAACGTGCCACCCATGTCGTCAAAAAAGCGCGCGCCTCGTCCGCGGACGTGGTTGCCACCAGTGGGACTGCTTCTGGCCAGCGTGTGGTGCGGTCCACCACTGTCAGAAGGTGCGTGCACCCCTGCGATGGCGGGAGGGGGCCCACGACGTCCACGTGAACATGGTCGAACTGCTTAGCCGGTATACAAAACGGCTCCAAAGGAGCCTTTGTGTGTCTGTGTACTTTGGGTCGTTGGCACGCTACGCAGGCTGCAGCCCACTCTTTCACTTGTTTGCTCAGGCCTGGCCACATGAACTTTGCTCCCACCATTTTGACTTGACGCGCGCACTCCTGGGTGCGCCAGAGCGGGAACTGACTCAAACACGCGGCGGTGCCAAGCAACTGGGACCACCGGGCGCGGGCGTCCTGTGGAGACGTCGCAGATTAGGGAGGGCTTGCCATCTTGCAGTACTCTGCTCTCTAGCCTTAACCCTGTTGGTCCAGACTGAAGCGCCACACGTCCGTATTGCCAATCTGCTCTGCGGCCATGGCTGTATAATCTATCCCCACGCAGACCGGGGCCACTACTGCGCGCGAGAGGCAGACTGCCACCACATTCAGTTTACCCGACACATGCTGAATATCGGTCGTAAACTCCGAGATCGCGGCCAGCTGTCTCTGCTGCCGGCCCGACCATGGTTCCGAAACCTTGGCCATCGCGAACGTTGGCGGCTTGTGGTCCACGAACGCGGTGAAGCTGCACCCTTCCAGCCAGAACTGGAAATGGCATATGGCCAAGTGGAGAGCCAGCAACTCTCTGTCGAATGCGCTGTATTTATGCTCACTGTCGCGCAAAGCCCTGCTGAAAAAAGCGAGCGGCTGCAAAGAACCGGCGACACGTTGTTCCACGACAGCCCCTATGGCCACGTCCGAGGCATCGGTAGTGAGCGCTATCCGGGCCGCCGGGTCCGGGTGCACCAACAGTGCGGCGTTTGCCAGGGCTGTTTTAACCTCAGAGAACGCCTGCCCCCGCTCTGGAGTCCATTCGACTCTGTCTGCCGGTTTCCGTCTCTTGAGCGCGGAGTACAACGACTGCATGAGTTGAGCTGCGCGGGGGAGGAACTGGTTATAAAAGTTAACCATCCCCAAAAATTCTTGTAGTGCCCTGACCCTCTGAGGCCGGGGAAAATTTGCCACGAAGCGCACTTTGTCGGGCAAGGGTATCGCTCCCTCCAGTGAGAAGCGGTGCCCCAAAAAATCAATCCCTGTTACGCCGAACTGGCATTTCGCCGGGTTGATTATTAACCCGTGCTCCTCCAACCTCCAAAAAAAACGTCCTGAGGTGGGTTACGTGTTCGTCCTCGGACGCACTGGCCACCAGGATATCATCCAGGTAGACGAACACAAACGGGAGATCACGCAACACCGCATCCATCATGCGTTGGAATGTCTGTGCCGCTCCTTTTAATCCGAAGGGCATGGGTAAAAACTCAAACAAGCCAAACAGAGTTATTACCGCTGTTTTGGGTATATCCTCCGCGCTCACTGGGACCTGGTGGTAACCGCGGACCAGGTCTATTTTAGAAAAAATGCGTGCTCCGGCGAGGTGAACGGAAAAATCCTGAATGTGGGGAATCGGGTAGCGGTCGTTCCCTGTGGCGTTATTCAATTTTTCTCATGAACAAAAAGCTGCTCTGGACGCTATATCAGTATTAGGCTCCAAAAAAATTATAGTTGACCAGCATGTTGTGGAAAGATTTTTCTCACGTATGTGCCCCAGGAAGGCATCTGGACCAGACGGGATCTCTGGGCGCTTACTGAAGTCATGTAGTGAGGAGCTAGCAGAAGCCTGGAGTCCCATCTACCAGAAGTCTTTAGATACGTGTTCTGTCCCAGTAATTTGGAAAAGCTCTATTATAATTCCTGTACCAAAAAAAGCAAGCTGTAAGGAGAATAATGACTATCGTCCTGTTGCACTGACCTCACTGGTAATGAAGTGCCTCGAGAAGATTGTCATTGACATTCTGAAAACTGATTTTGGAGGACTTTTGGATCCTCTGCAGTTTGCTTATAAAAATAATAGAAGTACAGAGGATGCCATTTTAACCTTAACTCATTCTGTGTTTAAACATTTGGAGGAGACAACCTCATATGCACGTCTTTTATTGGTTGATTTTAGTTCAGCTTTTAACACACTGCAGCCACACCTTTTAATTAAGAGGTTAAATGATTTTAAAGTGCATCCTGTCATTATTAAATGGTACCACTCATTTTTAACTTATCGTAAACAGCAAGTTAGTGTAAATGGAAATGGAACTTTATCTAAATCCAGAACCCTCAGCACAGGAGCTCCCCAAGGCTGTGTTAGTTCACCATTTTTGTTCACCTTATACACTGATGAGTGCAGAAGTGTCTATCCAGGCAATCAAATTATTAAATTTTCTGATGACACTGCTATTTTATCACTACTTCAAAAGACTCATGATCTGTCAAGCTATTTTATAGAAATTCAGAGGTTTGTCAATTGGTGTGATGACAGTCATCTCATTTTGAATACTGATAAAACAAAGGAGATGGTGATTGACCCTCGGGGTGTTGGTGACCACAGGCCTGTGGTCATCCACAACCACACTATAACACAGGTTAGTTCCTATAAATATTTGGGAGTATTTATTGACAATTCATTAACCTGGAGCACACATATTGATTACCTCTGCAGTAGACTATAACAGCGACTGCATTTCTTGCGTAGATTAAGAATACATGGTGTTGATAAAAGGATTATGTTAATATTTTACCAGGCTGTGTTGGAGAGCTGTATTAGATACAGCATTACAGCTTGGTTTGGCAACCTCTCTGTGAAACTAAAGAACAGAGTGTTGCGTTTAATTCATACAGCATGGAAAATTATTGGAGTTAAAGAGTATTTACCCATGCAGATCTTACACAACCAGGCAGCCTGTAGACAAGCTCAAAAAATAATCAGTGACATGAGCCATGTACTAAACAAGGAATATGTGCGGCTGCCCTCAGGGAGGAGATACAGAGTCCCCAAGTGCAGCTTCAATAGATACAAGAACTCATTTATCCCAACGTCAGTAAAACTTTTAAACTCAGATAAATAGGTCAGGGGCACTGATAACTCCTGTTCTTAATGACTGCTGTTATATATTTGTATGTATGTACCTGTATTATTTATTGGGTTTTATTTCATTCATTATGTACTACATCCATTGTGTATGTGTGGATTGTGTGGTTGCAGCACGGGTGACAAGCCCAAGACAAATTTCCCCTTGAGGGACAATAAAGTTTATCTTATCTTATCTTATCTATCAATCTGCAGAAATCTCCGCAAGGTCACCACGATCCCTCGGCCTTAGGGACCATGTGTAGTGGGGATGCCCATGGGCTGTTCGATCGCCTGATGATGCCCAACCTTTCCAGGTTGGCAAACTCCTCGCGCGCTATGGCCAGTTTAGCTGCGTCCAAGCGCCGAGGTCATGCGAAAACGGGCGGCCCGGTGGTGGTGATAAAGTGTTCCACCCCGTGTTTAGCGATGGCTGCCGAAAACGTTGGGACCGTGAGTGCTGGGAACTGAGTGAGCAGTGTGTGGAACTTACCGCCTGGAGCTGTGAGCTTGTGTTATTGGCCCGGCCCCTCGACCTTTACAGGGGAGAGAATCAAAAGACAGTGCATTAACCTGGCGCCTGTTAGCAACATCAACTAGTAACCCATGTGCACACAGAAAATCAGCTCCCAGGATTGGGAAACAGTGCCGCTATGACAAAAGTCCACTCATACATATGGTCGTGTAGGGATAAAGTCAGTGTTCTCTCACCAAAAGTCTTAATGTCCAAGCCGTTTAATGCTACCAGCCCGGGGCCGCTAGCTCCCGCTAGCCGGTTGGCGTAGGATGGCAGGATGATGCTCTTCTGGGCTCCGGTGTCTACGAGGAACCGTCTCCCTGAGCGCGAGTCTGTCACGTAGAGCAGCTTGTTCTCTTCACCGGCAGTCGCAGCTGGTACCAACTGCCGGCCTTGGCGTTTCCCAAGCGCTTGAATTAGCACGGTGGCGCACATCTGCATGCATTCTCTCCAAAGCAGCGGTGGTAGAAGCAAAGCATGTCTCTCTGGCGCTTCCTGGCCTCCACTGCCGCTACCATCGGCGGCTCCTCGCCTCCGCTGGTCGTCTCGCTGGGTTCCGACGCCGACGCCTTCACTGTGAGGGCTCTGGTGGCGAGGATGATCCGATCTGCCTCCTGGGCTAGCGCACGGTAGTCACGCGCGGCCAACAATGGCGAATTGGCAAGAACCACTCTCGCCTCTGTTGGGAGGTTCCGGAGCAAAAGGTGGGCAAACAGAAAATGTCCGTCTTCCGTGCCCATTAACGCCAACATCCTCTCCATCAGTTCGACCGCCGACCCATCTCCTAACTCAGAGCGCCTCAGGAGCCTCTCTGCTCTCTCACAGTCCGAGAGTGTGTAGCGCTGGGTCAGCGCAGCCTTGAGAGCCCCGTATTTGTCGTGGGCTGGAGGCTGTTGGAGCAGGTTCGCTACTTGCTGAGACGTGCGAGCGTCTAGCACTGCGACCACATAGTAATATTTGGTGTTGTCTGCCGTTATTCCCCGGAGGGCGAACTGAGCCTCGGTGTTGTGGAACCAAGACCGCGGGTCGTACAGCCAAGAGTCCGGTAGTTTGACCGAAACAGCACACACGTTGCTGGGATTTCCCGTCCGGGCCGTCTCTGGGATGCTTGCCGCGTCGCTGGGGCTTCCTGTCCGGGCCAACTCCGGGGTTCTTCCCTCGTGTTCCATAATTCATCAAGGGTCACCAGTATGGAGAGTGTAAATAGCGAGACTGATTTATGCAGCAGACAACTTTATTCACTCTCACATCAGTCATACACAGAAAAAGCATGTCTCAATACACCAGGGGTTCTCCTTTTATAACAACCGCCCATCTCACATCTGCATGACATCTCACATCACAATACATTCATCCCTTCTCCCCCCAACTCCTTCTTCCTGCTACCTCACCATAATCTCCATAGCTATTGTCCTTCTCTGTTTACCCTCTGCATCCAGTCTGAGATGATTAACCCCTTGCACTCCGGTCAATTTCCCTAAAAATGCCAAAAAATAACATGCCCAAAGTAAATCCAAAGCTGTTCTTCAACCCTTTGCAGCATCTTCATGGGGTTGGTCTCATTTAAAAGAAAACACTTTGAACTTTTTGGCAAACCAGTCATAATCTCTCTAAGTGCTCCGGCCACTGAGTTACAGTCATCTAAACATACTGAACTTGAAGAAAATAAATTTGGCCTGGGTGTTTTTTTGGATACAAATGCTTGCAAATAACACACAGCTTCAGATCCGGGCTGGAAAATGCAACAGAAATGTAGAACCAAGTGTTATCCAGCTGAGGTCAAAATTTTGTAACAGTACCGCAAAAAATGAATATATTACACAGCTTTTTCCTCAGGTAGTTCCCAGGCGTTTTTGAACTGTGCCAAATTGTGCCAAATGGCACAGTTTGGAAAAACGTCTGTAACTTTTGAATGATTCAATATAGAAGCTTCATCTTGGGCTCTAATGAAAGGTGACACTCAGGGCTGTGTGTGTGTGGCTGGAGGGGTTGTCCCCCCCCCCTCGCTACAGAGGACGGACATCGGCCATCGCTACATGACGGAATAGACTCATGTGGCTATGTGGCGACCGCGGCGCAGTCACCGCGGCTTCCCCCCCCTCGCTACAGAAGAGTAGCGGAGGGGGGGGCGTTCACGGTCCGGACGCGGCGAACGAACCGTGTACCGCGGCGCACGCACTTCGGACTTCGTGCGCCGCACAGTTGTAATTTACCGATCGGTCAAAAGTCATTTTTTGATTACAATTTTCAGGGATAAAGAATAATTTAGCTTATAACACTTACCTCTTCACAGCAGCATTGTCCTGGCGAACTTCTCTTCCTCATTGTCAGACGAACGCAACGCTGGTCCGCTCGTGGTTCCCGGTCAAAACATAATTCCATTATTGCGGTTTTGCGCTTCCATGATTGCGGTTTTGGCGAATGATTTACGACCTTTGTCGTCGGCCTCCGTCGGTCTATGATGACCATGGAAGAGAATCCTAAATGTCTATTCTGCTGGAATAAGTGCAGGTCGCACTTGTGGGTGGTCTCCGTGCTGCTGGGTCTGTAGCAGGTTCTTCCTGCGGGTCCTTTTTTTCATCTGCTGCAGCAGTCAGTCTCTCTTCACCCAGCCCGAACTTCTGTGCTTCAATTGGCTGGCTGCATTCACAACGTTGGTAGGCGGGTCCTTCTTGCTAGGTTTTCAGTCATTGGTTCTTCAAGGTTTCAGAAACCCAATTCAAGGCTCTTATTAGTCGAATGAGAGGTCAATCATATCTGATCTGTTCGCGGCTGTGTCTGCAGTGGAAGAACTTTTTTTTTTTTTCAGTGCGCGCTTGGACGCAGCGCCCTCAGAGACGTGCCCATCCGCGGTACACCAGAGTGCAAGAGGTTAACTCAGCCTCTAAATCTCTGTGTTCCACACCGAAGCGGATTTCATGTAACACTGAGACAAAAACAAATTCAGACTGCAGTAACTTTTTTTATTTAGTGCTTCAACAAACTCACAAAATAAAATCTTTTTTTTTTTCTCCCTTCGGGGTTCACGTAGCTTCCCCATGAATGCTCAAGGTCCAAACACTGGACAATAAGCAGAAGTGGTCACATGATGCACGAATCTGTCCCCGAAAAATTCACTTCTGTGGGATCACGTGACTCTTCGACACAGGAATGAGACCACAAATCTTTCCCTTTTTTTTTCTTAGCATATGCTCTTCTAGACCTCCACTTGCTTACTTGAGCGTAGAGAGCAGCGAATTTCTAAGAATCACCCCGAGTCTTGAAATATCGGTCACCGTTTGCAAAGGAAAACGTTCCTCCCAAGGGATTATTACGATATTCTCACCGTGGGTAAAAGTAACTCATCAATTAGCCCACTAGTTTCATTCTTTCAGCCTTTTTACAGTGTGCAGTCGGTCTAGGCTATCACTCACTGGCCATAACAACAATAACAAAACTGAAATAAATTACTCACACTTGGTATCCGCCTCTATGAGTTCCGGTAGACCCGTCAGAGCTCCACGCCACTCCCCGACGTCACCAGGACTTTTGAAGAAGGAAATTCAGCGTCTTTTCAGTGCTCCCAAGATGTGTGGGCCTCTCCTCTTCTTTGACCATGCACAGTCCAGTCTGGATCCGCCGGAAAACGCCATGGACCTCTTTATGTGGGTCCCTGTTTGTTGTGCCAAAAATGTTAGATCAAAAATGAATTGATTGAGAATGAATCAATAATCAATACGCGGTTTCCAAGTTCTGAGCCATTTATTCGCTTTCTGATCAGAAAAAGGAGGTAATCGGTCACAGCATAACGTGCCTCAGAGCTTGCTCACACCAACTCCCTAACATGTGTTCAAGGATGTTGCTTCTTATACTCTGGGCAGGCGTCCCTGACCTTATCTAAACCTAAAGACGGCTGGAGCCATCTCTCCAAGAGACTGCTTCTAATCTATGGACAACACTGAACATTCTGCTATGATCTTTACATGACCTGGTCATCCTAAGTCATCCTAACTTCGGGCATTCTAATCAGAACAGCTTGGTATGATAAAACAAAAACCCGCGTCATTATTTACAGTCTTGCTCAGCCTAATCTTACACTGAGAAACAGACATTCTTTTCAAGCTCTGAGACAATGGAAAAACACAGAGTATGAGACATTGGCTCATTATATGCACCAGATACAGTTATAATATAAAATCATATAGAAACCTGAAAATATCCTATCAGTGAGTAACTTTAGCGTTTCTCTGTTAAGTTGTGCCGCCACGCTGGTAGCATTTCCGAGTGTGGCACAACTGCTTCCCTCTCTCCCTGCACAGCCTAGCATTTTGAGAGAACTCTTTGTTAGCCGAGCTGCTCATCCATTTGTATGGGATTTCCCTGAACTGTTGTTCAGTAAATGTGTGTGGTAACCCTGCGCTTAAATCCTCATTTCTCCTTCTCTCCTCCGTGCGTAATAGTAGAGTGCATGGAGGGTTTATGACAGAATGATCCAGCCTAGTTAAAGGATTTAGCGGGTTATACCCACACACTTTCCCTAACAAACTGTTTTTTCACCCACCTGTTGTGGAGCGCATGATGCCCCGGGGCTGTCGACCTTGTCGCCACAAGGGAGGAACAGCAGCTGGCATCCCCATGCTGGAGGAAGAGTGGGCAGCAGGATTTATCCAGGACTTTGTGGAGGAGGCTCTCGTGTCCCGTGGCCCCAAGAGGAAATGGGAGTGTTTGCTCGGGGCTATGGGCGTCCTGGAAGCACATCCCAGTCTCTGGAAGTGCCCACAATACGTCGAGCGCTCGTTCCCTGGGCTATCCACGAGGACACTTCCCGCCGAGCCGAAGTGGAGTTATTCCCCTCGTCGGTCATCCGCTTCCTCTCCAGCTCAGCCCGAAGAGCCAGCCTCAGCCCGTACATCACCAGCTCCACCACAACAGTGTTATCCCACGTCGGAGCGCTGGTAACGGCCCTCTTCTCCGTCAGCCGCCATCTCCCCTCTGGCAGCTGTGAGGTCCGCTGAGGTCATCCCGGTTATGGCCACCTCCGTTGCCATGGAGCCGGCTCCTCCTCTGCCTGTAGGAGAGGGCCATTTCACTGTGGACACAGAGAGAGGTGACAGCCTGCCAGCTACAGCAGCTAACATCAAGGACCGAGATAACAGGCAAGTGTTTTTTCTCCGTTCTCCTTATGACAATAATAAACCTTGTCTGTCTCCCGGGAGAGGGGCTCAGTCACAGCAGCCCGATGGGCTACCCCTACTGACTGTAGCTAATAACTCTTTTCCTACCCTCTCTGTGCCTCCTCCATTCTTTCCTGAGCGTCTGCCGGTCCCAGAACCGAGCCGCCAGATGGAGGAGCCGGTGGTTTTGGATGATCCCTTCCCGGAGCCAGCACGGAGAGGTCCCTCTGCAGCCACGCCGGTGGACGAGGAGTGGGCAAACCTGCTCGCCTTTGTCAACCGCCGAGGCGAGGAGGAGAGCTGTTTGAGGGAGGTCCGAGGATGCACTTCCCCAGCTGCGAGGGTCCCACCTCCTATGCCTGCTCAGCCCACGGAGTCACCATCTGACGAGGAGTGGGCGAACCTGCTTGCCTTTGTCAACTGCCAGGTCGAGGAGGAGCGTCAAGGGACCAAGACCATCAACACCGTCCCGCCAGCTAGGGGACACCGGGAGAATTCCTCATTGCCTTTGGCAGACCTCTTCCCTCCAGTTGCCGTGAGGTCCACGAAGCTCACCCCGGTAACGCCCTCCTCCGTCGTTATGAAGATGGCTCCTCCACGAGTTTTCAAAGGGGCCCACGTCACCACTGACACGAAGAGGGAGGACTGTCTCCTGCCTGCAGCTGGGAACAGGAAGGACCGGGATGACAGGCAAGTATTTCTTCATTATACACCATCTAATCACACTGAATCTTGCCTGTCTCCCGAGGGAGGGGCCCAGCATAAGCAGTCCGCTGGGTCCTCTCCTCCAGCTGCACTAATTAACTCATTTTTCCCCCTCTCCGTGTCTCCTCCAATTCTCCCCGAGGACCTGCCGACCCAAGGTCAGGGCCATCCGATGGTGGAGAAGCTAGTGGCTTCGGAGGAATCCTTCCCGGAGCCAGCATGGAGACATGCTCCTGCAGCCACGCTGGAGGAATCCCCAGTGTTGGAGCCGCTGCAGGAGGACACTATGACTGCTATAACCACCTTGCCCACTGTGGAGGCTTCTGCAGCGGATCGGGAGCCAGAGCTGGACCTCTTGGAGGTTGGGTCCGGGTGTTCATCGCCAGGATCGACGGAGTCCTGGACTGCAGTAGAGCTTGAGCTCAGGCAAGTTTTCTCTCTTGTTTTTCTCATGTCAGTTTTAGAGAGATCTTGTCTGGCTCTTAGAGGGGAGAGTCAGATGCTGCCATCAGCTACATCTGAACTCACCTCACCGGGCTCCACCGCCGCCGGTGACCCTAACCATCTTTCTCCTCCTGCTTCGCCGGAGGTTGTCGTGGGTCCGGTCCGTCCAGTGGAGGAGGCCATTGCTTCTGCTCCTCCTGCAGAGGTCGTCTTAGAACCAGGTCCGCCACTCAGCAACCCCGTGGGTCCAGCATCCCTGCTGCTTGAGGCCGTCGTGTGGGTTCCTCCACAGACCGCATCTCCATGGGCACGGCAGGCTGGCCTGGGACCATCATGGGGGCTGCACTCCAGGATCAGCCTGACATGGGTGCTGCACTCCTGTTCGGCCCCGTCCTGGAGGCCACACTCCAGCACGGGTTCCACTGAGGGTGCAGCCTTGGCCCGGTCGGGGCCCACCGTGGGTGCAGCTGAGCCTCAGCCGGAGGTCGCCATGGGCGCAGCTGAGCCTCAGTCAGAGGTCGCCGTGGGTGCAGCTGAGCCTCAGCCGGAGGTCACCATGGGTGCAGCTGAACCTCAGCTGGAGGTCACCGTGGGTGCAGTAGAGCCAGCCTGGCTGGGGGCCTCTGTGGGTGCAGCTAGACTCCTGCTGGAGTCCCTCGTGGGTGCAGAGGAGCCGGCCTGGTTGGGGGCCATCATGGGTGCAGCTAGGCTACTGCTGGAGTCCACTCTAGGTGCATTAGAGCCGGCCTGGTCAGGGGCCACCAGGGGCGCTGCGGATCACCATGAAGACGCCGTGGTCTCCTTTTCCTCCCGGTCCTACGCCATGGGGGTCCCCTCCCTTTGGTCCGGTCACCTACCAGCGAGCTTCCCGGTAGGCTACCTGGTAGGCAGGAGGCAGACCGCCTCCTGCCTCACCCTGTTGGCACTGGTGGATCAACAATGCTGGCCAACCGCCTGAGGGACCGAGTCTCTGGGCCAGATGGCCCGTGTTATCTGGCAGGCCACCTGACTGGGTTCGCCGAACTGCCTGCTGGGCCTGGGACTCAGGGCGGCCCCCCGAGCCGCTACGGCTTTGGACTTGGGTGAGGGGTGAGGGGTTAATTGTGGACCCTGGGTGGGGCATTGTGTTCTCTCCTTCCTCTTCCCCCTACCTCCCACCCGAGTTCGTGTTGTTTGTTGTTGTTGCTCCTGTTGGGGGGGGGGGGGTTTGATGTTACCTTGGGTGTCTGGGAATCCACCCCTTAAAGGGGGAGGGCCCTGTCACGAGCCGAGCCAGCTTGGCTTTCCCCGGCTTGGCCTCAATCTCTTTGTGGGTTTTAGTGTACTGTTTATGTGCATTTTGGTGTTTTTGTGTTCCATTTCCTTAGCCACTGCCTGACCGCCAGCTGTTAGTCAGCTAGTGACCTACTTTCTCCCACGCTGCTGACAGTCTGTTGGTCTTGCCATGCCCCCTCGCTCTCCCTGTCTACACCAGCTGTTCCTAGTCCCGGTAATCATCCTCCCCGCGCCTCACCCAGGTGTTCCCTATTTGCCATGGCAGCGGCATTTGTTCATAACCAGCTCGTTGCTGGTCAAACACCGCTGGATCATTGTGCGGTTCACACGGTCGCATCTTCCTCCGTTTAACTGTCACGTCTTCGAAGGACTGTTGGAGTACGCTCACCGCTACTGGAGGACCCGGTTTGCCTAGGCTGTGAGTAACTTTAGCGTTTCTCTGTTAAGTTGTGCCACCACGTTGGTAGCATTTCCGAGTGTGGCACAACTGCTTCCCTCTCTCCCTGCACAACCTAGCATTTTGAGAGAACTCTTTTTTAGCCAAGCTGCTCAGCCATTTGTATGGGTTTTCCCTGAACTGTTGATCAATAAATGTGTGTGTGGTAACCCTGCGCTTAAATCCTCATTTCTCCTTCTCTCCTCCGTGCGTAATAGTAGAGTGCACGGAGGGTTTATAACAAAAAGAGTATTGTCCGCACTTTCTGCCGTTAACTGTGATCATAAAATTTGTCACCGTTAAGGGGGGTGAAGCGTTAATGGGAGATTAATGTGATAATGCCAAAACTACTAACTAAAGCACATTTCATCTTATATGAATACACACATGGTTTGAAGTTGTAAATGTTATTTATTTATTGACTGTGTTTGTTTGTGTTGGGGTGACAGTGGGAGCTGGACATCTGTCTCTCCGGTTGAGTTAAAGTCCACCTGTGAGATAAAAGGAGTTTAACATTAATCTGTTGTGTATTTAAATTGTTAAGTAATAATTGTGGTAAAGAGCTAATGATAACATTTAAGTTAATTGAGTGAAACAAACAAAACCACTTACCTCTGCCCGCGCACTTCCTGCTGGTGTCTCGGGCAAACGATTCCCTGGGGGCTCGGGCACCTAATAAAGGGTTCCAGGAGGGTAAAAACATGCAGTAGATGGGTAGATGGATAGAGGGGGTTTGGTGTCAAATTTAAATGTAAATATTTGTATATATTATTCATGGGTGCTTATTTGTTACGCTTGAGTTTTGTAAATACTGTGTAGATATTGTCTGTGTGCTTGATGAGAGTTTTAAGTCATTGCTGGGGTATATTTAAAGTGTGTATATTTATCTCTTTATCTGTGAATAATGGTATGCTCCAATCAGGTTAATTATCTCAATGAGGATATAAGCAGTCAGTCTTCATTGTTGTTGGGTGTTGTTGGGTGTTGGTTGGCCCAGACTGGAGTTGGTTGGTTGCACACAGTGTCTGGAATAAATATAAAAATTGCTTGTTGAAAACTTCTGAAGTCAGGGTCTTCTTTTAAAATGTGCCTTGACTGCTTGAGCCATATGACAATTGGTAAAATACAACTGGAAAGTGTGGCATAAATGATTTATGCAAATATAAAATGAATATCTTTATCCTGCTGTCACTAGCATGTTCGTCTTTTTTCTTTCAAATCTTACATGTCCAGATGTGTCTTTCATCAAACACACAAAACGATATGTCTAGAAGAAAAAGAGTGAAAATGCTCTTTGTCAGTAATTATTCACACAATATATTCACAAATGATTTTCAGGCTTCAGCTAGAGGAGAGTACACTGGCAGGGATGGAGCAGCAGATGTGAAATGGGTCGCACATTGGATGTTGTCATGTTGCATTGCTCACTGACTACATACATGAGATGACTTTTATCTCACTACATAAAGCTACATTGTATTGTTTTTCCACATCTCTATTGAGTAATATGTAATGAGCCTCAGAGAGGTTCATGTCCTAACCCTAACTAACTTCATCTTTAAGCTGAACTGAACTAATCTCAGCCCCTACTACTGATAGGGGACCTATGGTGTTCATATGGTCCACTATATTTTAACTGCAGGATACTTGAAGCAACTTGATATGTGTCACTGTTCAAAATAATCCTTATTTAGCTCAGCTTTGGTGCCCATCAGTGCATTGAATTAAACAAGCCGTTTTAACTTTCTCATCTAAAGTCAGACTTCTGGAATGACCCATTACCATGGAATGAAGTAATACCTCGCTCTGTGTTTCAGTCAGCCTGAAACCTAATCTTCATGTGGAGTTGAAACCAGAAGTTTACATCCACTGTATACAAAGACATAGAACCTTTTGTTTCTCACTGTCTGACATTAAATCAGGCTAAACTTTTCCTGTTTTAGGTCAGTTAGGATTACCAACGTTATTTCTACTTGATAAATAATATCTAAGAGAATGTTCTATTAATTTCTTCAAAGTCAGAAGTTTGCATACACTAAGATTACTACTCCTTTAAACAATTTGGGAAAGACCAGATGATGATGTCATGACTTTGGAAGCTTCTGATAGGTTAATTGACAACATTTGAGTTAACTGGAGACATCTGTGGATGTATTTTAAGACCCACCTCAGACACACTGCTTCCCTGTGTGACATCATGGGAAAACCAAAAGAAATCAGCCAAGATATCAGGAAGAGAATTGTGGCCCTCCACAAATCTGGTTCATCCTTGGGTACAATTTTCAGATGCCTGAAGGTTCCACGTTCATCTGTTCAAACAATTATATACAAGTACAAACATCATGGAAATGTCCGGCCATCATCCTGCTCATGAAGGAGATGGGTTCTGAGTCCCAGAGATGAACATGTTTTGGTGTGAAATGTGCATATCAACTCCAGAACAAAAGCTAAAGACCTTGTGAACATGCTGACTAAAGCTGGTAAAAAAGTGTCATTATCCACAGAGAAAAGAGTCCTTTACCAAATGGGCTGAAAGACCACTCAGTGAGGAAGAAGCCATTACTCCAGAAACAACATAAAAAAGGCAGATTACAGTTTGCAAATGCAGACAGGGACAAAGACCTTCATTTCTGGACACGTGTACTGTGGTCTGATGAGACTAAAATTGAACTGTTTGGTCATAATGACCATCATTACATTTGGAGGAAAAAGGGGAATGCTAGCAAGCCTGAGAACACCATCCAACTGTGAAGTACGGGGGTGGCAGCATCATGTTGTGAAGGGTGTTTTGCTGCAGGAGGGACTGGTGCATTTCATGTAAAACTGATCATTGTAACTAGTTTATTTAATGAAAATGATCCACAGTCATGTAATCTTTAGCAAAAGCATACCTGACATAGAGTGTGACTAAATGTAAATTTCTGTCCCCCTGCAGCTATTGAGACTGAAAGCACGAGTTCAGGTGAGGACCTGCTCGTCTCCAGTCCTCCTTCACCTCCACCACCACCTCGTATCTACAAGCCCTGCTTTGTCTGTCAGGACAAATCATCAGGATACCACTATGGAGTCAGTGCCTGTGAAGGCTGCAAGGTAAGCTGCTACTGTAATTAAGGTGATGATACAGAACCCCCTCATGGATCGTCACCTTATCGTGGTGGGGGGTTTGCGTGCCCTAGTGATCCGATGAGCTATGTTGTCCGGGGCAATTTGCCTCTTGTAGGGTCACCCACGATAAACTGGCCCTGGGTGAAGGGCCAGACTAAGAACAATCCAACAGACTCTCATGATGAATGCTAAAACAACCTGCTCGGTATGGGGTTACCAGGGCCCCACCCTGGACCCAGGCCTGGGGGATGGCTAGTGCCTGGTGGCCAGGTTTCCACCCATGGGACCCGGCCGGGCTCAGCCCGAAGGAGTTACATGGGTCCGCCCTACAGTGGGCTCTCTGTTATGTCGGTAAACAAGAACCAAGGATGAGGCTGGACGTTGAACTGAACAAGACTTTATTGTTGACTCATTCTCACAGTACAGGCACTCCCGTCAGGCAAAGGTGAGGTAAAACTCTCTTATAGCTCAGCTCTCTTATACCCTGGGTGGCAGCGGAACCGGAAAGGTGGAGCCACCACCCGTGTCACACAATAATATGTCCCATTATATTACATTATATATGTCCAACACTCACCACCTGCAAGCGGGACCATGGGGGTCCGGTGCTATGTGAATCAGATGGCAGTTGAAGACTGAGACCTTGGCGGTCTGATCCCAGGCTTCCTAAACTGGCTTTTGGGATGTGGAATGTCACCTCTGTGGTAGGGAAGGAGCCTGAGCTGGTGCATGAGGTTGAGAGATACCAGCTACATATAGTCGGCCTCACCTCAACACACAGCTCCGCTTCTGGAACCAGTCTCCTGGAGAGGGGCTGGAGCTTGGCCTACTGTGGAGTTGCCAAGGGCAAGAGGTGGCGAGCAGGAGTGGGTATTCTTGTATCCCCCTACCTTGTGGCTTTTATATTGGAGTTTTCCCTGGTGGACGAAAGAGTTGTTTCCCCACACCTTCGAGTTGGGAAACGGATCCTGACCATCATTTGTGCCTATACAACAAATGATGGTTCAGAGAACCCACCATTTTTGGAGTCTCTGACTGGAGTGCTGGAGGGTGCTTCTCTTGGAGACTCCATTGTCCTACTGGGGGACTTCAATGCGCACGTGGGCAATGACAGTGAAACCTGGAGGGGGGTGATTGGGAGGAATGGCCTGCCTGATCCGAACCCGAGTGGTGTTCAGTTATTGGACTTTTGTGCTAATCACAGTTTGTCCATAACAAACACCATGTTCAAGCATAAGGGTGTCCATATGTGCACCTGGCACCAGGACACCCTAGGTCGCAGATCGATGATCAATTTTGTTATCATGCCACCAGACCTGCGACCGTATGTCTTGGACACTCGGGTAAAGACAGGTGCAGAGCTGTCAACTGATCACCACCTGGTAATGAGTTGGATTCGATGGCAGGGGAGGACACCAATCAGACCTGGCAGACCCAAACGTATAGTGAGGGTGTGCTGGGAACGTCTGGCTGAGGCTTCTTTCCGAGAGGTGTTCAACTCCCACCTCCAGAAGAATTTCAACCACATTCCAAGGGAGTCTGGAGACATGGAGTCTGAATGGGCCATGTTCTCCACCTCCACTGTTGAAGCGGCTGCCAAGAGCTGCGGCCGCAAGGTCGTTGAGGCATCTCGTAGTAGCAAGCCCCGAACCAAGTGGTGGACACCAGTGGTGAGGGGGGCCATTAAGGTGAAGAAGGAGTCCTATCAAGCTTGGTTGGCTTGTGGGACTCCCGAAGCAGCTGAGGTGTACCGACAGGCCAAGCGGAGTGCGGCTCGGGTGGTTGCTAAGGCAAAAACTCGGGTGTGGGAGGAGTTCAGTGAGGCCATGGAACAAGATATACGGTCAGCGTCGAAGAGATTCTGGCAAACTGTCAGGCGGCTCAGGAGGGGGAAGCAGTTCCCTGTCCACACTGTATGGTGCGGATGGGGCACAGCTGACTTCGACTGGGGATATCGTCAGGCGGTGGAAGGAATACTTCGAGGATCCCTTCAATCCCTCTGACACACCTTCCACAGACAAAGCAGGGCTTGTGAACGAGGGGGACGACTCACCCATCACAGGGGCTGAGGTCGCCAGGGTGGTTAAAAATCTCTTCAGTGGTCGGGCCTTGGGGGTGGACGAGATCCGCTCTGAGTACCTCAAGGCCCTGGATGTTGTAGGGCTGTCATGGTTGGCACGCCTCTGCAACATTGCATGGAGGTCGGGGACAGTGCCTTTGGCATGGTAAACCGGGGTGGTGATTCCTCTCTTTAAAAAAGGGGGACCGGAGGGTGTGCTCCAACTTTAGAGGGATCACACTCCTCAGCCTCCCAGGGAAGGTCTATGCCAAGGTACTGGAGAGGAGAGTCTGGCTGTTGGTCGAACCTCAGATTTAGGAGGAGCAATGTGGTTTTCATCCCGGTCATGGCACATCAGACCAGCTCTTTACCCTCTCGAGAATCCTCAAGGTTTTGTGGGAGTTTGCCCAACCAGTTTACATGTGTTTTGTGGACTTGGAGAAGGCATTTGACTGCGTCCCTTGTGGTTTTTTGTTGGGGGTGCTTTGGGAGTATGGGGTATCAGGCTTGTTATTACAAGCTATCCAGTCGCTATACGACTGTTGTGAGAGTTTGGTTCATATTGCCAACACTCGGTTAGACTCATTCCCAATGAGAGTTGGACTCCGCCAGGGCTGCCCTTTGTCACCGATCCTGTTTATAATTTTTATGGACAGGATTTCTAGGCGCAGCCAGGGAATGGAGGATGTCATACTTGGTGACCAGGGGATCTCATCTCTGTTGTTTGCTGATGATGTTGTCTTGTTGGCTTCATCCAGCAATGACCTACAGTTCTTACTAGCGGTTTGCCACTGAATGTAAAGCGGCTGGAATGAGAATCAGCACCTCCAAGTCCAAGTCCATGGTCCTCAGCCAGAAAAAGGTGGATTGTCCTCTCCGGGTTGGGGACAAGCTCCTGCCCCAAGTGGAGGAGTTTAAGAATCTCAGAGTCTTATTCACGAGTGAGGGGAGAATGGAGCAAGATATTGACAGACGGATTGGAGCAGCATCTGCAGTGATGCGGACGTTGTACCGGTCTCGTTCCTACTCTCACCTATGGTCATGAGCTTTGGGTAATGGCCAAAAAAATGAGATCGTGGATACAAGCGGCTGAAATGAGCTTCCTTCGTAGGATTGCTAGACTCATCCTTAGAGATAGGGTGAGGAGCACAGTCATCCGGGAGAAGCTCAGAGTAGAACCGCTGCTCCTCCACATTGAAAGGAGCCAGTTGAGGTGATATGGGCATCTGATCAGAAAGCCTCCTGGACGCCTCCCACGTGTTTCGGGCATGTCCCACTGTGAGGAGACCCTGGGGTGGACTCGCTGGAGAGACTATGTCACGCAGCTGGTCTGGGAACGTCTTGGTATTCTCTCTGAAGAGCTGGAGCAGGTGGCTGGGTGAGGGAAGTCTGGGCTTCTCTGTTTGAATTGCTGCCTCCACAACCCGGACCTCCGGAAAAGCGGTAGAAGATGGATGGATGGATGGATGATACAGAACAAAAAAAAATAAAAAACACATCCTAATGTTCCTGACAAGTGGTCACAGGCTCCTGACCAGAAACAGTGTGAAGAGCAGAGTAGGAGACCCACAAGGAGGATTGCTCTGCCTGGGACTAGAATGAGGGATCACTGCATTGCAACTACACCCCTGGACACCCAACAGGCAGTTTTTAAATAGCCAGACAAACCTACAATGCAGAAATTACATTTAATTGATAATATTGTTTTTAGATCTAACCCACACTGCATCTATCAACTAACACTCTAAGGCAGGGGTCACCAACTGGTGGACTCCAGTCTGAATCCAGACCCCAAGAGTCCTCCATCCAGACCCTGAAGCCTTTTGATACAATTTGGGGAAAATGGAGATTGTTTTATTTTGGAGGGGGGAAAAAGAAGTGGAAAAAGCAGAAATGAACTGCTGCATCGGCGACTGCCCAACAGATTATGATATGAGCCATTGGGTGCTCTCCTGCTGCTTCAGAATTCCCTCTTCACTGTCCCACGAAAACCACTCTCTGCAGAGACTCTGCGGCTCCAAGCGCTCCAGAGAGTCAGGGGGGATGCAAAATCAGCCCCCCCCCCCCCACACACACACACAAGGCCGACAGCCAAGACATCCACCCCAGACAGACCACTTCAGGTCTGTATCCACACAAAGAAGCACTGTTGTGAAATTGAATGTATTTACCTTCTTCCTCTTTTCTGCTGAGTGGTTCATGCTGGGATGCAGAGGTGAGGTCGCTGGTTATGGAGGCCCTTTTCGTAGCCTCCGATATCACTTAAAAACTCTGTTAAAGCTCTGTGTTTCTGAACATAAAAAGTTCCACCTGCCCTCTCCCTGTAACCATGGAGTTACACCTCCATCCATGCTGTAACAGAATTTATTGTTGCGATAAAAAAAAAGTCAAGGAATCCTTTCAACAAACACATTTAGTGTTCTCCTGTATTATAAAATTGTAGATTATATTTTATTTGAAATTGAACAAAGTATTCGTTTTAATTTTTTTTTTATTAATATAGAGCTAAAACCAGCCATAATGTCAGCTTAATAAAATAATATGTGAAAGCAAGTTAAATGATACTGGCCTGTCTTCAGACAGCTGTGGTCTTCTGAAAGAATGTTCATGAAAGGATGACAGTTCTTAAAAACACATGTTTTTATTTAATTTCTTTTCAATTAACCTTTATTTATACAGGGTAATTCCACTGAGAGGCAACCTCTCTTTTTCAAGGATGCCCTGTTCACACTCACACATTCACACCAGGAAGCTGCCCAGTGCAACCATAGACTGACTTGTGGCCACTGAGCAGTACCACTGGAGCAGTTGGGATTAAGGGCCTTGCTCAAGGACACCACAGTGGGGTTAAGGAGGTTAGGGCAAATACTGCTATGTTATCTGTCCCACCCAGATTTATTCCTGCCGGTCCAGGGATCGAACCCATGACCCTCTGCTCACCGGTCCACATCCCTAACCATTAGGCCACCACTGCCCACCATGTGTCAGATTTCTCTTCCATTTGTTTTAATAAAATATATTGGAAGTAAATTCATGGGTCATTGCAAATATTTTCCTTTTAAAGATCCAGGTTGTCACACAGGGGCAGGGAAAAATCTTGAATAGAAAAAAATGCATCAAGATGCACTGAGAATGGTTTTAAAATCAAGTCAGAGTTCTGGACCATAATCGAATCATGAGGTGCCTAAAGATTCCCACACCTAGTTCGGACCTCGGCTGGAGAGGAGGACCGACTTATAGGACCTTTTGCAGTTTTAGTTGGTGCCCCCTGCTCTAAGGTGTCTGGGACGATTCCATATTTTAACAAACTACAGATGAATTGGCAGTCAAATGTGCAATGGTAGTCATTATTGTCTACTTGTCATAGTAGACAAGATGGCGACCGGGATGGTCACACTTTTTCAACGCTGAGACAAAGTCGCTGATTTCTTCCCATTAAAAGTACCTAAACAGTGATCGGCGCTCGTGACGGACACCCACGGGCTGAATTTCCACCCCCGTCAGAATCCCGTCGGAATGCCCTTTAATCGGGCTGAACTGCTGCGCTCTATCTGAAGCTTTTGCCAAGCTAACGCTTGCTAGCTTAACACTAGCCCCAGTGCGTCACCTAATTCCGACACGAAGCGGTTCAGTCCCCGGTGAGGGCTTACCGGAGGAACCAACCGAGGCGGCTCAGTCCCCGGTGAGGGCTTACCGGACGAACCAACCGAGACGGCGATTGGAAGCTCGGGCGCGGCGTTGGTGAGAGACGGGGGCCACCTGGATCCAGCAGGACAGTGGCCTGACTCAGAGCCCAATTGCGAGGCCCAGCCGAGGAACTACCAGACAGACGGCGATCGGTGACGGGGCCTAGCGGAGGAGCCACCCAGCCAGACGGCAGCGAGCTGCGGTGATCGGCCACCGATCGGCAGCGGTGATCGGTGGATTTCAGCTGCGCCGGCGGTGTGCGGCATAACTGGCGGTGACGGGGCCCAGCGGAGGAGCCACCCAGCCAGACGGCGACGAGTGGCGGTGATCGGTGGATCTTGGCTGCGCCGGCGGTGTGCGGCATAACTGGCCAGGTAGATGGAGGCAGGCGGCGGCGATAGAAGGCGGTGATCTGCGGAGCTGTGCAGTGTCACTTGGCGGAGAAGCTGCGCAGGAGCTCCATTGCGGCAGATCCAGTAGCGGCCGAGCTAGTTGAGGCCTAGCCGGATTCCCTGTTTATTTCTATTCACAGGTCAGTAAAATGCCACCCAAAAAAGAGGAAATGGAAGAAATTAAAAAATCTCTGAACTTTGTGTTAGAAGAATTGGCCAAAATGACTAACCAACAGGCCAAAATAATAAACCTAATAGAAGAGGTACAAGCCCTACATTCAATAATAAAAGAAAAAGACAAAAAAATTATGGACCTGGAGCAACACGGGCGTCTTTTGGACAGGCCAAAATAATAAACCTAATAGAAGAGGTACAAGCCCTACATTCAATAATAAAAGAAAAAGACAAAAAAATTATGGACCTGGAGCAACACGGGCGTCTTTTGGAGCAACGCGTCGAGGATCTTGAACAAGGTTCTCGCATTGATGACCTAGTTATAAGTGGACTAGACATCAGATATCAGTCATACGCCCATGCCACAACAGGACTGAGTGGTGAACATGCTTCCATAAGTGAATCAATGTCCTTAGAAAACCAAGTGCTTCAGTTCCTTAATGATAAAGACATTAAGGTAGAAGCCAGTGCGATCTCAGCCTGTTATGCTTTACCGAAGAAAGATAACAAAACAAAGAAATCAATTGTGATGCGCTTTGTGAACAGGAGGGTGAAAAATGACATACTGAGGCAGGCCAGAAAGCTAAAGGAAACTCAAGTTTACCTAAATGAACACCTGACAAAAAAAACCCGCTGAATTAGCACGGCAGACACGGATGCTAAAAAAACAAAATAAGATACAGACAACATGGACAAGAAATTGTAGAATTTGGATTAAACTAAATGGTACACCTGAGCAAGCAAAGAGTATAATGATCAGAGATGCTACTGACTTAGATAAATACAGATGAACACTGACTATGAAACACAGAGTGAGGAAACTCAAACTCTAAAAATATGCCACTATGCTGAACATAAACCACAAGAGATGGAGAATGATATTGATCCTGATAACCACTTTTTCAATAATATTCATATCCACTGTGAATATTACACTGAAAAGCAATTCAAAAGTCAAGTGCAAATAGATGGTAAACTGTCAATAATACACTTCAATAGCAGAAGTCTTAACTAAAACTTCTCACAGATTCAGGACTATTTAAAACAGCTAGACAGAAAATTCACAGCTATTGCAGTCTCTGAAACCTGGCTTAATGAAGATCAGGCTCCCCTGATGGCAATAGAGGGATATCAGATGTTTTACATTAACAGATCTCAAAAAAAGGGTGGTGGTGTTGCACTGTATATTGATGACCTATATAGATGTAAGCTTGTAAATGAAATGTCCTCAGCACTACCAGGGATGTTGGAATGTGTTACTGTTGAGATTGACCTAGACAAAACAAAAAATCTAATCATAAGCTGCATATATAGAACGCCGGGAACTTGCATTGAGACATTCAGAGATAAATTAGTCGAGCTGTACAATAATATTACTAGTAAGAAAATGGTAGCAATTTGTGGAGATTTCAATATTGATCTACTGAATCCACATCAACAAAATGTAGTTACAGAGTTCATGAACTCTATGTACAGCATGAGTCTATATCCCACAATAACACATCCCAGTAGAATCACTGTTCACTCTGCTACACTTATTGACAACCTGTTTGTCAATGTTCTCGATAAGAAAATAGAAAGTGGATTATTGATAAATGATATAAGCGACCACTTGCCAACCTTTGCACTTATCCATGGCCACACGGGGCCCAACCCAGAAAAAACTTCAAAATCGTTCAGACACAAATCACCAAATGCAATCAGTTCTCTTAAAGAGGACTTGCTGAAGCAAGACTGGACAAAAGTCTATGTATCAGATGTAAATGAAGCCTATGACACATTTATAAACATTGTAACCACTCTTTATGAAAAAACTGCCCATTAGTTAAAAAAAGCTTAAACACAAATTTGCTGACAAACCATGGTTAACCAAAGGACTACAAAAGGCGTGTAAAAAGAAAAATTTATTATATAAAGCTTTCCTAAAGAAAAGGACAAAAGAAACAGAGCAACGGTATAAAACATACAAAAATAAGTTAACATATATAATAAGATGTAGTAAAAGAGACTATTACAGTAAAGAACTGGAAAAAAAACAAAGACAATATTAAAAATACATGGACAATAATCAACAGTATACTTGGAAATAAAAGCAGAAATACTAGCTACCCAACTAATATTCCAAAAAATAATAAAACGACTCCGAGTGTGAATATAGCTTCACCTGCAGATGAATTTAATAATTTTTTTGTTAACATTGGACCTAAACTGGCCCGAGAAATACCCACTACGGTGCCTACAGGTGATACAATATGCAATAACACTGCTGTAAAAGACACCATCTTCATAAAGAACACAGACGAAAGAGAGGTCATTGAAATTGTTAAATCGTTCAAAAGTAAAACATCTACTGACTGCGATGGTATTGACATGCTACTAGTCAAAACTGTTATCGAATGCATAGTGAAACCACTGACGTATATCTGTAACCTGTCTCTCCAATCAGGCATATTTCCCAGTGCAATGAAAATAGCTAAAGTCATTCTGATTTACAAGACAGGCGACAGAGGGGAACTCTCAAACTATAGACCAATTTCACTATTACCGCAATTTTCCAAGATACTTGAAAAAATATTCTATGAGAGAATTGACAACTTCATACTGAAGAATGATTTATTGTGTGAGCAGCAATATGGGTTCAGACACAAAAGGACAACAGCATATGCCTTAATGGAATTTACAGAAAAAATATCAACAGCCATTGAAAATAAAGAGTATTCAGTTGGAGTATTCCTGGATCTTAAAAAAGCATTTGATACAGTAGATCACAATCTATTATTAAAGAAATTACAAAACTGTGGTATAAGAGGGGTAGCACTGTCCTGGTTAAGTAGTTACTTAAAGAATAGATATCAGTATGTATGTGTTAGCAACAAAAACTCAGAGTTACTGAAGGTCACCTGTGGAGTCCCACAGGGTTCAGTTTTGGGACCATTATTATTCAATATGTATATAAACGATATATGTAAAGTTTCAGAAAAAATGGACTTAATATTGTTTGCTGATGACACTAATCTGCTATGCAGTGGAAACAATTTGGAACAACTTCTGGATACACTCGGAAAGGAATTAGGAAAGTTTAAACTGTGGTTTGATTCAAACAAATTAACGCTCAATTTAAGCAAGACAAAATTTATAGTCTTTAACAACCATCACAACAACCCAGTACCCAAACTCAGTGTAAATGGTGTAGAGATTGAAAGGGTATCCGAAACTAAATTCCTTGGAGTAATAATTGATAACAAACTGTGTTGGAAGCCACATATTAATTATATTAAAGGTAAAGTATCCAAATCAATTGCAATATTACACAGAGTGAAAAATTTGCTGAATCAACCCACACTATACACCTTGTATCATTCATTAATACTCCCATACATGACATATTGTAATGAAGTATGGGGAAATACATATAAAACAAACTTATATCCACTCTTTATGCTTCAAAAGAGAGCTATTAGAATAATCAACAAAGCAGCTTACAGGGAACCAACAAACCCACTTTTTCTTAAACAAAAAACTCTCAAGTTGAAAGATCCGATTGACTTTAAAACTGCAATAATAATGTTCAAAGTGAAGAATCTATCAATGCCCGCAAATATCCAAAAGTTGTTCCAAACAAGGGAGAAACGATATCACCTCAGAGGAACATGTATATTTCAAAAGCCTACAGTGAGAACAACCACCAAGCAACACTGTATTTCAGTGCAAGGAGTCAGATTATGGAACGATTTTGGACCTGAATTAAAATCATGTACAACGCTTGGACAATTTAAACAAAAACTAAAGGAAGAAATACTCCAAACATATTTACAAGACGACATGTAAACTCACATAAGGATTGACATTTCCAGCCTGTGTTGTGTTGTAGCTTAGTTTTTCTTTTTTCTTTTTTTCTCTGTGACAATATGTCTTAGATTTGTTTTTGAATAGTAACCGCTTAACTTAGACTAGCTCAGTTTTCTTTTTTCGCTCAGTCACATTTTGTCTTAGCCTTGTTTTTTTTTTTTTTTTTTTTTTTTTTTTGAGCTTTTTTTTTTTTTTTTATTTAAGTTTTTGTAAAGGGTATACAGGTCGTTACAGCAATGCAGTGTTTACATTTTCATCACATGTTCCCTTATTTTCTGATATCTGACAACATTGGAAGATTAATTCTTACAACACCCCTTTTTTTTTTTTTTTAAAGTGAAAGAAAAAGTGAAATTAAAGAGAAAAAAAACAAATAACAAAAAAAAACAAACAAACCAGTAAAAAACAAACAAAAAGAAAAAGTAAGTAAATAAAGATAAAAGAGCATCTGAGTAGCGTTGGAACAAAGAGCGGAACCATTATTGAAATGGTATTTGTCAAAGATTAGATCTAATGGAAGACACATATGCGGTCCAGGGTTGCCAAAAGTTCATGAACCCATCCATGTCCTGTCTCAGTGCGAATGTCAACTTTTCCATCGAGTAAATGTCTTGGATCACGTTAGTCCAATCTTCAGGTGTAGGAAAGTCCTTCAACATCCATTTTTTAGTTAGAGCTTTTTTGCTTGCCAATATTAAAACATTGAATAAGTATTTTTCTCCTCGTCTTTCCAGTGAGTCCGGTAGTAAACCCAAATACAAAGTTACAAAAGAAAAGGGAACTGTAATTTTGAATATTTTCCCCAATATTGTCTGTACCTTGGTCCAATATTGGTGGATAACTGGGCATGACCAAAACACATGAAAATGATTTGCAGTCTTTTCACCACACAAGCGCCAACAGTTCAATCCCTTATGGGTAAATTTGTTTTGTGCAGGTGTTCTGAAAAATCTTGCCAAGTTTTTCCATCCAAATTCTCTCCACTGCAGGGATGAGGTACTTTTCCATTGCTGTTTATTTAACTTTTCCCATATTTCCAGTTGTAAAGTGAAATTCCCCTCTTTTTCCCATCTCTCTTTTATATAAGATGTGTTGTCTCCTTTTAAGTCTTGAAGACCTTGGTATATTTTAGAAATGTATCTGATCCCTGGGATCCCTTTATATGCCATTAAGAAGACCTTCAGAACACCTGACTGGGCCCTTTCCAAAACTTCCTTTTTAAGTATATTGTTTATGTGGTGTCTAAGCTGGAAGAACCTGTAAAGGTCTTGATTTATTAGGCCTTGTTTTTTCAAATCTTCAAAACTTCTTAAGATTTGCCCTTTAAAAAAATCGTAATATTTTATCAGCCCTTTCTCCTTCCACTTTTTAAATCTGGTGTCTGTTTTATTAGGAGTAAAGTCCTGATCATAGGCAATCCATTGCAGAAGTCGATAGGGCTCTTTAGTTTGATTCTCTCTGACTATCTTAAACCAAATTTTTAGCGGGGTCTCTGTCCACGGGTTAGTGTTATTCAAAAGCTTAGGTAAGGCATTGTTCCCTATTATCGCCTGTAGGGGGATGTCACTTGTTATTTGGCATTCGATCTCCTTCCATTGTGCAGTGTAGACTGGGTTACATATCTCTACTAAAGTTTTAATTTGTGCGGCTTTAAAGTAGTCCCTGATATTTGGCAGCGCGAGCCCACCTTTGTCTTTGTTTAGCTGTAGGGTTCTATATCTGATTCTAGGTCTCTTGCCCTGCCATATGAATCTTGAGATCCTTCTGTCCAGCTCCTGCCATGTTTTTTTGGGAGGTTCTACCGGTATTGTTTGGAAAAGGTATAGAAGACGTGGAAGTATATTCATTTTGACTGCTTCAATTCTTTGTGCAGTACCCAAGAATGGTATCATATTCCATCTTGCTAGGTCAGATTTTATTTTTGTCACCAGTGGATCATAGTTTAGTGATATAATTTTGTTGAGTTGTTTCGGGATATTGACCCCCAGATATTTCATAGATTCCGACTCCCAGTTAGTTTTGAGTTTGCTTAGTGAATAATGATTTGGGTCATAGTTGAATGTTAAAACTTGGGTTTTATGCATATTTAATTTGTACCCCGATAAATCTCCATACTCTGAAAAAACTGAGGTTAGTTCTGGTAAAGAAGTGTCCGGCTGCCCTAGGTATATTAAAATGTCATCAGCAAAGAGTGCTATTTTATGTTCCTTCTGACCAAGTGTAATACCTTGAATTTTTTGGTTTTGTCTTATCCATTGGCTCAGAGGTTCTATGAAGATTGCAAAGAGCAGTGGAGACAGGGAGCAGCCCTGACGACATCCTCTTTCCAGTTCAAAAGATGATGATAAATTACCGTTAATCCTTATTTTAGCTGTTGGTTTTTTATATAATGCCTGTATAGTTCTAATGAAGTTGTTATGAAAATTGAAACTGGATAAGATTCTATATAGAAAAGACCAGTCAACCGAATCGAATGCTTTTTCAGCATCTAATCCCAATATGACTGCATTTAAGTTATATTTTTTTATATGATGAATTATGTGTAAAGTGCGTCGAATGTTGTCTTGTGTCTGTCTTTGTCTTATAAAACCTGTTTGGTCTAAATGAATTAGGTCTGTCAGTATATTTTCTAACCTTTTGGCAAGGATAATGGTAAAAAGCTTATAGTCCTGATTTAGTACACTGATTGGTCTGTAGTTGGAGCACTCTAGTTTATCCTTTTCAGGTTTAGGTATAACTGCAATGACCCCTTCTCTCCAGGAGGGGGGGATTTCCCCTGTGTGGAGGACATAATTAAATGTTTTCAGGAGGAGAGGAGATAGTTGCTGTTTAAAGGTTTTGTACCACTCTGCTGTATAGCCATCAGCTCCTGGGGATTTGTTAGCTTTAAGTTTCATAATTGCTTTTTCCAATTCTTTAGGATGTATTTCTGACAGTAGTGTTTTATTTTGTGACTCCGTAAGTTGGGGAAGGTTTAATGTGTTTAGGAATGCCTCGGATGCGTTTTTATGTTTTTTGTGGGAGTATAAGTTCTTATAGTAATTCTCGAAGTTTTTAAGAATATCCTGAATTCTGAATTTTATTTCCTTTGATACTGGGTCTCTGATTTTGTAGATTGCTCTTTCTGTTTGATGTTTCCTCAATTTATAGGCTAGCAATTTTGCCGATTTACTGCCTGCTTCATAGTATTTTTGTTTCAGAAATGTAAGTTTCTTCTGGATTTCTATTGTGTAGATCTCATTTATTTGGTTTTTAATTTCCTTAATCTTGAGCGAGTCAGTAGAATGAGTGTTGCCTTTGTGTTCTTTTTCTAGGTTCCTAAGTTCTGACTCTAATGTGGATAGTTTTTCTTGTCTTAGTTTCTTTTGGGTTGCCAGTTTTGCAATAATCTTTCCTCTTATTACAGCTTTACATGCATCCCACAGTATTAAAGGGGATACTTCTCCATTATCGTTATCTTCCAAATATCTGAGAATATCTGATTCCAATTCATCTTTCAATGGTCCTTTCAGGACATTTGAATTTAACCTCCAAGAAAATGTATTATTTGTGTATTTTTGGATATTTAAGTCCATGTAGATCGGACTGTGGTCGGAGAGATCCATCAGTCCTATTTTACATGTTTTTACTCTTCCAATGTCTCTATTAAACATAAAAAAATAGTCAATCCTTGAGTAAGATGAATGTGGAGTTGAGTAAAATGTATAGTCTTTCACACTGGGGTTGAGTTCCCTTCACACGTCACAGATTCCCAATTCTTTTAGTAGCATCCGAGTCTTCCTGTTTTGGGTGTTATTTTGATGTGGGGAATTACCAGAAGCATCCCAGTATGGATTCAGTCTAAGATTGAAGTCCCCACCACATATCACTAAACCTTGAGCTTTAGTTATCATTAGGTCGAATACATTTTTATAAAATTTCCAGTTAGCCCCTGGGGGAGCATACACATTCAGCAGGGTGATATCTTCTCCCTCTAGCCGCCCAGTTACCAAACTGTATCTCCCTTCTTTATCTTTGTGTTCTGATTTTTTTTCAAATGTAATTTTGGTTGATATCAATGTCGCTACTCCCCTCCTCCTCCCTGATTTATATGAAGATGAAGAGATCATTTTAAACCCTTGTCTACTGAGTTTATTGTGTTCCACGTCTGTTAGGTGGGTTTCTTGTAAAAGTATTATTCCTGCTTTGTCTTTTTTCATTTTGCCTAGAATCTTGGATCTTTTAACTGGATTCAGGATTCCTTTTACATTATATGAAATTATTTTGGTTACACCCTGTTTCTCCATTGTGTTGTTTTGTTTAGTATAACTGTGTGGTGGCCCTCTTTTGTGCTACTCAGAAACTGAAAGAACATTAAAAACAAGAAAAACATTAAGAACATAGTGTAAAAAACTTTAAAACAAAAAGCTGTCATAAGAACTTCCTGAGCTGAGGTCTTTTTAAAGACCCTGTAAGAGCCTTGATGGAGTGAAGGCTCTGTGGGAAATTCCTCAAACTCTGTTACATGTTGAGGGCCCTCTCTTACCACTGAAAGTAGTCCCATGCTTTTAACGTGAGTTTCAGAACCCAATCCAAACTTGTAATGATTTTTTTTTTTTCCTTTTATGCCTAAACCCTGTGAAATTGTGTGCACCCTCCCACCCCCATCACATCAAACATTCACGCAAAAACAGTATTTGTTAGTATGAGGAGAACATGTGGATTATTGTCACATTTCTATTTTAACAAGTTTTTTTTTTTTTTTTTATTACAAAGACTTATTTGTTTCAAATAATATGATTGTTCCATGAAATGTTTTACCACATGCTGAATATGCATCTCCTTTAATGTTTGTTACCTTGTATGAGGGGGGTTGGATGTGCGGATTGATTCTAGAGAAAAGAAAAAAAAAAAAAAAAAAGGTCGCTATTCCAACCTGAAAACGGATAGTTTATCCGCGACGCTCTGGTGCTGGGTTTCCCGCTGCTGGTCCGTGGATTTTGAGGGTCTTTGTGTTGTCCATGTTTGCGCTTTGATCTTCTCACTCGGGTCTGCTGCGGGTTTAAATACCGTTACCGGGAGCCCTCTTTTCGCCATGTCAGCTGTTGCTTCTTCCGCCGAATTATAGAGGCACGTTTCATCGCTGTAGAAGACCCTTAACTTCGCAGGAAATGGTGTCTGAAAGCGCAATTTCTTCTCTCTTAACACCTTTTTCGCGTCATTGTATTCCCTGCGCTTTTTAAGGACCTCCGGGGCGTAATCGTGTTCCACGTAGACTTTTCTCTCCTGGTGCATAAATCCTTTTTTCTGCCAGGCCAGTCTTACAACCTCTTGTTTTATTTTGAAATTGGAAAATCTTACCAACACCGAACGTGGGGGCGCTTCCGCCGCCGGCCTAGCGGCTAATGAACGATGTGCCTTTTCTATCTTCAAGTCGGTGGTTTGTGGAATATCCAATTTCTCTCTTAGTAAGGATTCCACGCATTCTGCCATTGAGTTAAAACCATTTTCGGTTCCTTCTATCAGACCATGAATTCTTATGTTGTCTCTTCTTTGTTTTCCTTCTCAGTCGGTTAGCTTAGCCTCTATAGCTGCTTGTCTTTTGCGTAGGTCTAGCACAGAATCTTCGAGCACTTTTATTCGATCCTCTGTTTCCAAGATTCGGTTCTCGGCCTGGTCCACTCTGCTGTTTGTCCTTTTCAATTCTTCTCTGAATTCCCGAAATTCGGCCGTAACATCTCGGCGAAATCGTCGTAGCTCCTCAAATAGTGATTTCAGGCTAACCCTTTTGTTAGCTATCACCAGTTCCTCGTCTTCTGAACGGAGATCTTCCAGTTCAGATTCTCCGGCCGATACGTGTCCTGGCCTGGAGAATTTCAGTTTCTTCTGTTTTCCTTTAGACATGATGATTTTGTCTTTTGATTTTCACTCCTCCAAAAATCCGTTAAGTTTGATTTTCAAGGTGTTATCCTGGATTGGGTCTGAGAGCTTCAGTGTTAAGCTGCAGTCGCCATGGCGTCCAGACCGGAAGTCCCGTCTTAGCCTTGTTTTAAATTGTAATCGCTCTTGTCTTGTTTTTCTCTTTTTTCTCCTTTGAATTCTTGGATGGAATATGGGTGGGCAATATAAGCTGCGGCTTCAGCCATCACCCATTTCGGATAACTCACGTGGAATTGTATAGTAGAAGGAGTCTTTGTCTAATTTGACCTTGTTGTTATATTATACAGTTTCTTTTAACCTGTAATGTACTATCCAAAATAAATAAAATTCAATTCAAATTCAATTCAATTCAATGAGAGAAGGAATAGATTTACACTTTTAGCATGACCTCATTCTGTGACTGGTCTTCTGTTGTGTTTCGTCATCACCTCGAGTCCTCAGACTGGCTAGTCAGCCACCTCAAACAGTGTTAGCTCTCACAGTTGGAGATTCAAGGCCCTATTACCGTGATCAACAGGCATTTGTGGCATGCTTCCTGTTTTCCACTGGTGGATTTGTCAGTTTATGCCAGTGCAATGTCTGTTTTTCACGCTTTGCATCACACCATCTAATTGCCTGTGTGCTATGTGCCCACCAAGTGCTGCAAGGAGAACACTCATTAGAGAAAGGTGTGGCACTGGGACAATCTCAGCACGTTGGTACAGTGGTGTGAAAAAGTGTTTGCCCCTTTCCTGAGTTCTTATTTTTTTTGTATGTTTGTCACACTTACATGTTTGACAAACATATATGTTTGAGATCATCAAACAAATGTAAACTGGCAATCTGTCCAGGGTGTACCCTGTCTCTCACCCAAAGATGCTGGGATAGGCTCCAGTCCCCCCCCCCCCCCCGCGACCCGAAAAGGATTAAGTGGAAGAAGATGGATGGATGGATGGAAATATTAGGCAAAAATAACACAAGTAAACACAAAATGCAGCTTTTAAATGAATGTGTTTATTATTAAGGGTAAAAAACATCCACACCTACATGAACTTGTGTGAAAAAGTGATTGCCCCCATTAAAACATAAATTAACTGTGGTTTATCACATTTTGGAAAGCTGAGTTCAATTTCTCTAGACACGCCCAGGCCTGATTACCGCCACACCTGTTCTCAATCAAGAAATCATTTAAATAGGACCTGCCTGACAAAGTGAAGTAGACCAAAAGACCCTCAAAAGCTAGACATCATGCTGCGATCCAAAGAAATTCAGGAACAAATGAGAAACAAAGTAATTGAGACCTATCAGTCTGGAAAAGGTTATAAAGCCATTTCTAAAGCTTTGGGACTCCAGTGAACCACAGTGAGAGCCATTATCCACAAATGGCGAAAACATCAAACAGTGGTGAACCTTTCCAGGATGGTCGGCCGACAAAAATTACCCCAACAGCGCAGCAATGACTCATTCAAGAGGTCACAAAAGACCCCACAACAACATCCAAAGAACTGCAGGCCTCACTTGCCTCAGTTAAGGTCAGTGTTCATGACTCCACCATAAGAAAGAGACTGGGCAAAAATGGCCTGTATGGCAGAGTTCCAAGATGAAAACCACTGCTGAACAAAAAGAATATAAAGGCTTGTCTCAGTTTTGCCAGAAAACATCTTGATAATCCCCAAGACTTTTGGGAAAATACTCTGTGGACTGACGAGACAAAAGTTGAACTTTTTGGAAGGTATGTGTCCCATTATATCCAGCGTAAAAGTAACACAGCATTTCAGAAAAGGAACATCATACCAACAGTAAAATATGGTGGTGGTAGTGTGATGGTTTGGGGCTGTTTTGCTGCTTCAGGACCTGGAAGACTTGCTGTGGTAAATGGAACCATGAATTCTGCTGTCTACCAAAAAATCCTGAAGGAGAATGTCCGGCCATCTGTTCATGACCTCAAGCTGAAGCGCCCTTGGGTTCTGCAGCAGGACAATGGTCCAAAACACACCAGCAAGTCCACCTCTGAATGGCTTAAGAAAAACAAAATGAAGACTTTGGAGTGGCCTTGTCAAAGTCCTAACCTGAATCTGATTGAGATGCTGTGGCATGACCTTTGAAAGGCGGTTCATGCTCAAAAACCCTCCAGTGTGGCTGAATTACAACAATTCTGCAAAGATGAGTGGGCCAAAATTCCTCCACAGCACTATAAAAGACTCATTGCCAGTTATTGCAAACACTTGATTACAGTTGTTGCTGCTAAGGGTGGCCCAGCCAGTTATTAGGTTGAATTCAACTCAATTCAACTTTATTTATATAGTGCCATTTCACAACAACAGTCATCTCATAGCACTTTCAAATGTAGGGGAAACCCCCACAATTGCAGAAAGACCCCAGCAATCAGACAATTCCCTGTGAGAAAGCGCTTGGTGACTGTGGAGGAAAAACTCCCTTTTAACAGGAAGAAACCTCTAGCAGAACCAGGCTCAGGGAGGGGCAGTCATCTGCTGTGACTGGCTGGGGGGGGGGGGGGGGTTGAGAAGATGAAAAGAACAGACATGGAGAGAGCAAACAAAAAGGAGTGAAGCCCAGTACATTATTTGAGTCCCCCGGCTGTCTAAATCTATTAGCAGCATAACTAATGGAGGGTTCAGAGACACATGATTCCTCCCTAATTGTAGGCTATATCAAAAAGGAAGGTTTTAACCCTATTCTTAAAAACAGAGATCGAGTCTGACTTCCGAATCCAGATTGGTAACTGGTTCCACAGGAAAGGAGCTTGATAACTGAAGGCTCTGCCTCCCATTGTACTTTTGGAGATTCTAGGTGTTACAATTGATCCAGTATTTTGGGAGCGTATTGCTCTGTTAGGATGATAGGGTAGTATCAGATCTTTTAAATAAAAAGGGGCCTGAATGTTAAGAGTTTTGTAAGTGAGAAGAAGGATTTTAAACGTAATTCTGAACTCTATGGGAAGCCAATGAAGGGAGGCCAGAACCGAAGAGATATGATCTCTCTTTCTATTACCTGTTAAAACTCTTGCAGCAGCATTTTGGATCAACTGCAGACTTTTTAAAGATATTTTAGGACAACCTGATAATAAAGAGTTACAATAATGTAATCTAGAGCTAACAAAAGCGTGGCATCACTCTGAGACAAGATGCTCCTAATCTTGGCAATATTACGCAAATGATAGAAGGCAATCTTAGAAACAAATTTAATATGTGAATTGAAAAACAGATCTTGATCAAAAATAACTCCAAGGTTCCTCACGGAACTATTAAGAGAAAGAGTAACCGCATCCAAACTAAGAGTTTGATTTGGAAAGGTATTTCTAAGGTTTTTTTGGACCAACAAGAATGACTTCAGTCTTATCTGAATTTAATAGCAGGAAATTGCAAGTCATCCAAGTTTTGATTTCCTTAAGACAGGCTTCTAACTTGGCTGATTGATTACTATTATCTGGCTTCATTGACAGGTATAATTGTGTCATCTGCATAACAATGAAAATGTATACAGTGCTTTCTAATAATGTTGCCTAACGGAAGCATATATAAACTAAAAAGAGTAGGGCCTAGCACAGATCCCCATGGAACTCCATGACTAAGCTTTGAGTTGGAAGAAAACTCATTATTGACATGAACAAACTGGAGTCTATCAGACAAATAAGATCTAAACCACTGCAGGGAAGTTCCATTAAGTCCAACATAGCATTCTAATCTATAAAGTAGAATATTATGGTCGATAGTATCAAAAGCTGCACTAAGGTCTAAAAGGACAAGTACAGAAACAAGTCCATTATCAGATGCGATAAGGAGGTCATTGGTGACCTTCACTAAGGCTGTTTCAGTACTATGATGGATTCTAAACCCAGATTGAAACTCTTCAAATAAACCATTTCCCCGCAAGCAAGTGGTCAAATAGTTGTGTAGCTACAACTCTTTCTAAGATTTTTGAAATGAAAGGCAGATTCGAGATTGGTCAATAGTTGGCTAAAACTCCTGGATCCAGCATTTGCTTTTTGAGTAAGGGTTTAATTACAGCCGTTTTAAAAGCCTGCGGTACATGACCCAATGTTAATGAAGAATTGATTATTTGAAGAATAGAGCTACCAATAAATGGGAAGACTTTTTTAAATAACCTGGTAGAAATAGGGTCTAAAAGACAAGTTGAAGGCTTGGATGAGGAAATTATTTTATCTAACTCTAAAAGGTCAATTGGAGTAAACTTATCCAAACAGATATCAATTGACAGAGTTGTAGTAGTTATTGTATTTAAGTTAACGGTGGGAAGAATCTGACTGATTTTATCTCTAATAGATGAAATTTTATGATTAAAAAAGTTCATAAAGTCCTGACTAGTCAGCTCTAAGGGAATGCAAGGATTGACAGAGTCCTGACTCTGTGCATACCGCCTGGTTACAGTGATGAAAAGAAACCTGGGATTATTCTTGTTCTATTCTATTAATGCAGAGTAATAACTTGTTCTAGCTTTTCTAAGAGATTTTTTATAAATTAAAAGATGACTTCTCCAAGCTGAATAAATTTCATCTAAATTAGTGGAGCGCCATTTTCTTTCTAATTGACGAGTCTTCTGTTTTAAGCTATGAGTTTCTGTGTTGAACCAAGGGGTTAGAAATCTCTGATTAGACTTTCTTTTTTAAAGAGGCCACCATGTCTAGAGTTTGATACAGAGAAGCTGT